>RQIL01028999.1:0-18366 GCA_003951145.1 Jimgerdemannia lactiflua | reverse complement strand
GAAATCTGCATCCATTCGCATCATACTTTGGTGGGAGGGTAGACAGGGGTTTCACTTCTGTTTGGGTGTAAAATCCGACTCCATGTCTTCTTTTCACAAGTGAGGTGGTGGATTCTTGAAATGAGGTTCCTTCTGCAATGATTTTCGGGGATTCTGGTCCAAGGGGCTGTTTAGCTTGCTGGTCCAATATGTGGCACTGATAGCAGTAGTCTCTTGGTGAGTGGAAGATGACTTGATGAGGGCATCTGCCCTTTCAGAAGGCTCTCTCTTGATGGATTTCGGGCCTTGGAATGACTGGTTGTGAGCTGGGTCCAGCTTCTTCTTCACTCCAGGGGGTGCTGTCTTCTTCTCCTTCTTGTGGTTCCCAATTCAGATCATCCCATGAAACAGCTGTGGGGAGCTCTTCATTTTCGGAAATACTGTCATCTTCTTCTTCTGGAGGCTTATCCCAAATTGCTTGAATTTCAGCTGCTTCAATTTCGGGGTGGGGCATTACTTGTGCATGGCTTTTCAACTATGTGTTGTGAGGGCATCTCTTCTTCCTTCTTCTGCATTCAGGGCATGTAGTGCCAGGACTCTTTTGAATCCCCACATGTCTGGATGAGTATTCCTCACATTTCTGTCTTTGGAGGCATTTGATGCATCCTCTGGCTTCTCCAGCAATGGCTCCGATTGTGATGGGAATAGTATCTTGTGCCCATACATTATCTTCTGGTCTATTTTCTATCATGTTGATTCAGGGCCTCAGTCTGGGGTCATTGTCATTTTTGGAATCCTCTTCTTCTTCCTCTTCTTCAGTAGTGGATTCTTTGCTGCTGGCATATTCTTCTTGAATGGTCACCTTCTTCTTCTTCTTCGATGGCTCAATGCTGGTGACTTTGACTCGGTACTTCTTTCCTCTGTAGTCGAATTTGAGTACTTGTTGGCCAATGTTGACATCTGCATTCATCTCCTTCATCCAATTGGTACCAAGGATCATGTCATAGGTGACAGCTTCGGTCACAACTGCCTTGGGGATGGCAAACTGAATGTGTCTAAGAGTGATGGTGATGTTTCTGACTTCTCCTAGTGGTTGAGTTCAGGCTCCATCTGCTACTATGATGCTGAGGCTGGAGGGTCTGTCAATGGGTCATTGAATACTGTCCAGGAATTTCTTGGCAATGACACATACAGCTGCTCCTGTATCAATGAGGATTTTCGCCTTCTGGTCTCTGATTTCTCCAAACAAGTAAGTGCTGACATGCCTTTCTGCAGCTTATACTGCTGGGGTTGCCGGTTCTTCTTGGGGAATGGGGACTCTTCCTGTGTAAGATCTGGTGGTTCGCAGTAACTTGTTTCTTAATCCAGCAGGTGTCAGTTATAGAAACTGCAAGAGGGGGACCTCCATCTTTGCTTCTTGGATCTTCTTCCAGGCTTCATTGTAGATGTCCTGGGGCATGGTCTTTGGGATATATTCCTTCTTTGACTTTGGAGTCCTGGTTTCGGATTCTGGTTCTTCTCCCATTTCTTCATCAGCGGATTCTGGTAGAGGATCTTCTCCATTGATAGTAGCTCCAGGAATGAAGGGTGAAGGAGAGTGGGGAGGTGTATCAACCTGTCTCTCCTCATCTTCATCTTGAATAGTTCTCCTACTTGTTCTTTTGGGAGGCTTTTCTACTGCTCGGGGGTGGTCTACTGCTCTCTTTCTTTTCTCTGCTAGATAGACTATTTCTCTATACTCAGTCTTGGTTGGATATAAGTCTAGGTCACTGTATTCTTCACTATCACTCTGCTCATAGTCTTCTACTGGATGAGCTTCTGTCTTCTTGTTGTAGGTATCTTTTTAGTTTGGTGGTTCAGAATTCCTTGAGCTGCCTTGGTTGTTGTATTCGGGAGCATAATGTCCTTGCTGTCCACACTTATAGCATTGGATCTCTGCTCTATCTCTTGAAGGATAGTTTCGGCTATCAGAGGAGGAATAGTTCCTCTGGTAATCCTGATTTTCACATGGAGGATACCTTGGCTGATAGTTCCGATTTTCTTGAGGAGGATATCTTGGCTGGAAATTCTGATTTTCGTGTGGGGGGTATCTTGACTAGTAGTTCCGATATTCATGTGTGGAGAGCCTTTCAATCTGGCTAACCAGTCTGTCTACTTTCGAATTGAGATCTTGAATCTCATTCTTATCCTTCTTCCATTCTTTGGTGGGCTTCTCTCCTTTTGATTCTCCTTGAAGGATTCCTTGCAGGGCCTTGATCAAGAGATCTTCTTTGTTTCTTTCCGATTGTTAGTCCAGTTGGTTCCTTGTTTGACATCAAAGTATCCTTGGGCTGCATCTACTTGTTCTTCAGGCTTCCTGATGCCCAGGGTTCGGACATGTTGAGCAATATTGGGTGGGATTCTATTCATGAAGGTCATTGGACCAATGATGTCTTGATTGGCAGCATTGAATCCAGCAGCATGCATTCTTTTCTGGATTCTTGTAAAGAATGCTCTTGGGGATTCTCCAAGGTTCATCTTCATTCCCATGATAGATTCTTGAGCTTTGTTGCAGGTTTTGTTTCCTGTGTACTTTTCAATGATTCAGTATTGCATGGCCTCATATTGTTCTTCTTTGGATCTTGCATTCTCCATGATATCTCCTAGGTCTGTATCGACATCATTTGCAGTTCTGGTGAAGATACCTTTGGCTAGTTCTCTCAGTTGTGCCTTGAAGACATTAATTCGTCTTTGGGTTGACAAATCCCTCAGGGCTGCTATTCCTTCAATTGCATCTATGAATTCTCTTGGATTCTCTTTTGGGTATCCTGCAAATGTAGGTAGAGTTGTGCCCATTTCGTCTTCACTGTCTTCTGATTCTGTTTCGATTTCTGGCTCTGATTCCGAGTTGTTGGCTGTTGATGGATATGAGCTTGAAGGTGCAAGAGATCTGGGAGATAGTGCCCTTCTTGGTACTATTCTGGGGAGCCTTTTGGGTTGATTTCTTGGGATTGGAGTTTCTGGTCTGGGTAAATCAAGGAAGATTCTTGGAGGGAATCTTTCAAGATGATTGTTGAGGTCTTGGACAAGGTTGTCAAAGTCTTGGTTGGTGTTGTCTACTTTGTCTGGTGTGACCTCATCAAAATCTCTGGTTGGTGTTTCTGCTAGTAGTATTGGTGGAGGATTTCATACAGTGCTGGCTTCTGCAAAGTCAGATTGTTGTGGACTTAGAAGGAATAGGAAGGATGGAGAGAGAGAAGAGCGGTCTTTATTGATCACCCAATGTTACGCACTTTTACCCGATTATTGATGATGTCACCCCAACGCCACTGCACCACAAATTATCTATATCAAGTGCGCTATATCGAGTTGTAACCTGTAATCTCAACACTCCCGCTCAACAAGATAAAGAATGCAAACAAAACATTACCAATGGGATGCTATCTAGATGACCGAAAAAGATCAAAATTCCCTGCTTATAAGCATGAAAATAGGTAAGAGAAGTAGTGAAAAATGGAAATCCTGAGCAATGTTATAGGTTCCCGTCACAAATATTTGCTGTAACACTCATTCTACCCGTTGTTTCGCCGTAATATTTATTTTTACCCATTGTTCGCCATTATTTGCTCATCGCTCATCGTTATACCCATTCCTTGCATGCAAAAATCGAACTTTGCCTTTGGAAGGGCCTTCGTTAATGAATCTGCTGCCATTTGCTCCATAGGGATATATAGCAGGCGTATAGCCTCATTTTCAATGCATTCTCATATGTAATGGTGCTGTATATCAATATACTTGGTCCTTGCATGATGTATAGGGTTCTTTGCCAAAGCAATGGTAGATTGGTTGTCCTGTCGTATAGTCGTAGATCCTTGAGTGAATCCCAGATCCTTTAGTAGTTCATGAAGCCAGATGGCCTCTTTCATCGCCGTTGACAATGCTTGATATTCCACTTGTGTAGACGATGTCGCCACTGATGATTGCTTACGAGTTTGCCATGAAATGGCTCCACCATCATCGAGATAGAAGAAGTATCCTGTCATAGACCTTCTGTCATCCAAGTCTCCAGCCCAATCAGTGTCACACACGCCGGAAAGGTTTACCATAATGGTACTCCCACTTACTCTTTTATCATCCAAATTGAGTGTATAACTCTTTATACCTTTAATGTATCTGAATATATGCTTGATTGCCATCCAATGCGAGTTGTCATAGCATGATGCGTATTGTGCCACCTTGTTGATTGCATATGATAGGTCAGGTCTCGTCCCGAGCATTAGATACATAAGGGATCCTACCACTTGTCGATAGGGAATATCATTGTTGTCAGGTGTATCAGACTTCTTTAATCTCACAGATGTCTTCATTGGTGTTCCGACTGACTTACACTTGCTCATGCCAAATCACTCGAGTATTGTCTGAATGTAGGCTTCTTGGCTTAGATGTATAGTATGCATGCTCCTGTCACATATGATGGATATCCCCAAAAGGAAAGACGCGTCACCCAAATCTGTCATCTTGAACTTCTTGCGTAGTGCCGCCTTTACTTCGTTGATCTCACTTGTCATCCCAACCAGAATGATATCGTCAACCCAAATTCCCAGGTACACCGTTCCTGAGGATGTATGACGAGTGTATATGTATGGGTCTGCTTTGCATCATTTGAACCCGTTCTCTTCTATGAGATAATCATTGATTTTTCAATTCCATAGCCTTGCCGCCTGTTTTATACCATAGAGGCCCTTGCGTAGTCTGTATACTAACTCCTTCTCATTGTCATAGAGTTTGTATCCTTGTGGTTAAAGAACGTATAGTTTGGTATCTACATCTCCATTTAGAAAGGCTGTCTTAACGTCTATTTGATGTATCTTGTAGTCATACTTGGCTCTGATCGCAAGAAGTATTCTAAGCGAAGTAAGCTTAAATACTGGGAAAAATGTCTCGTCTTAGTCGACTCCAAAGTCTTGTGAATACCCCTTTGCCATGAATCAGGCCTTGTATTGCTCTATGCTGCTGTTGCTATCGTGCTTGATTTTATACACCCATCGGGATCCTATGGCTTGTCGATTCGCTGGAAGAGGGATCAAGTCCCACATGTCGTTCTTGATGAGTGAGTTATACTCCTCATCCATAGCCTTTTTCCACTCCTTTTTATCATTTGATTGAATGGCTTCGTCGTAGTGTGCCAGTTCACTGGTAGTTACTATGTAAGCACATTCGCAGACGTAGTTCATGTGATGTTGTTTGCGATGAGATGACTTAGGTGGGTCTCAGTAATTTCCCAGATCTGCTTGGACTTCATTATCCATCCCAGATTTGTGCTTTTTCTTACCCTTTGGAGAGATGTCCTCTTCATTATCCGAAATCTCGGTAATTCTTGGTTCAGGGGGTCTCGTAGGTACTTGCACTGTTGATCTTGTAGGCATAGGTTGTGTTGCCATTGCCGTTGTCATTGCCGGAATCCCAATCGTCGATGTAGTTGCATCCACCATTGGCATAGTTCCACTCGCTATTGGATTGATTACAGATATAGGAATTTCCACACGAATCTCCTTTGCTTTCTCTTTGAACTGAACATCGCGAGAGATGACTATACCGCACTTTTGCGTGTTCCACAACCTATACACTGATCCATTGTATCCAAGGAATATATGCTTATCTGCCTTAGGCTCGAATTTTCCTCTATTTCCACCTTTATTTAATACGTAAGCCTCGCTTCCGAATGTCCATAAGTGCGAGATGTCGGGCTTGGATCCGCTCCACAGTTCTTCAGGTGTAAGGTTATCATCCTTAGACTGTATGTCACTTTCTTTGCTTAAGGCTCGAGAAATGCATCGATTGCGTAAGTATACCACCGTATTCAATGCTTCGGCCCAGAAGGATTGCGGCAAACCAGCTGCATTCATCATTGTTTGGGCCATCTCGACGATCATTCGATTGAACTGTTCCGCCATGCTGTTTTGTTGCGGAGTATAGGGAGCCATTCTAGTATGTCGTATTCTATGCTCTTTTAAGAATTGTTTAAAGGACTTATTTACATATTCTGTCCCATTATCTGAGCATAGTATCCCTATCCGACATTTCATATCGTTTTCCACGCTCGCCTTGAATTCTTTGAATTTCTTGAATGCTTTGCTCTTTGCTGAGAGGAAGGTTACATGTGCCTTACTAGTGTAGTCTTCTATGAAAGTAATGAAATACTTCTTCCTGGAGTGTGATGATGTATGCATGGGACCGCAGATGTCCATATGTATAAGATCGAGTATGCCATTTGCTCACTTCGTCCATTCCTGAAAAGACTTCTAAGAGGCTTTGTTCACCATGCAGTCATCGCAAAAGAAGTTCGGAGATGTATAGTTTGGTAATCCTTTCACAAGCTATTCTTCATCATCTGTTCTAAGCTTGTCTGGCTGATGTGTCCTAACCATTCGTGCCATACACGCCAGGTGTTGTTTGTCATTGCAGAATGTGCCGATGTACTGTTCAGCATACCGTTGATTGCATAAAGGTTCCCTCTTTTCGACGCATACATTAATTCCTTATTATTCTTTAGATTGATTACCATTACTCCATTCAGGCATATGTTTACTCCTTTGTCTCCTCGGGCCATCATTCATCCTATTGAGAAGAGATTTTTGCCTATATCCGGAGCGTATAATACATCTGCAAAGGTGCCTGAGGGTTCTTTGACCTTTCTATGCAGGTGTATACCGATATTTCCTTTGCCCTGAGCGTAGATCACATTGTTGTCACCTAGTTTGATAGGTACGGGATGCTCGAACTTCTCATACATAGAGAACCATTTGCGGTGTGCCATCATATATTGTGTTGCACCGGAATCCATGAGCCAAACTTCTTTGCTGCACACATTAGCACTCATGCTTATGTTTGCATGTTGGCAGCTCTCCACCTCTGTGAAGAACATCCCATCGCTGCTCTGATTGTTGGTGTCCATGACGTTTACCTGACCATGTTGGTCTCCCTTTTCTTTCTTCTTTAAATTGCAGTCTTGGATGCGATATCAGGGCTTATCACAGTAGAAGCACTTACCACTGAATTTGGCGCATTGACCATCTCATTGTCCATCGCGTTGACCTCGTCCTTTGCTTGGCTTTTCTTTGCCTCGACCACATGCGCCATAGAATGCTTTCTTATCGTAGTCTTCATTTGTGCCGTTGTTCTGCCTCGATTCATCTTTTAATAGGCTCGTGATGATGTGCTTGTAGTCCGAAAGCTTATTGGATTCCTGCATAGTGGATACGACCATGTTATACGTGTCTGGAAGGCCTCATATAAGGGCCAGGACCTTGTCTTCCTCCCTGATGTAGTCCGCTGGCGTAGAAAGTGAGTTCACCTGATTCGTCAGATCATTGACGCAGTTGGCATATTCTTGAATGCTCTCCTTGGGCTTCATCCGTAGAGTAAATAATTGTCCCTTCAGATGGAATCTGTTTGACGTGGATGCTTGTTGATGGTGATCGCGTAGAGTCTCCCAGGCTTCATTTGCTGTCATAGCATTCATAACAAGTTTCATTTGCTCATTCGATAGAGTGAACGTGATCTCCCTCAATGCCTTGCGATCCTTCACTGGGTCGTATCTTGTTATTTGCACCTGTGGCTTCCAATAGTCCTCTAGACCACATTCCTCCAAGAGGTTCCTCATATGGTATGCCCATATGGCGTAATCCTTACCATCGAAGACAGGAATCATCCTTCTTGTCATCATAGCCACTACCGGAGGGACTGTGGTACCCACGCCGGTACCTGTTCCGCTTATGTTACTTGCCGGGCTTGGTGTCGCAGCACTTGAGCTTGGGCTTCCTGGGTTTGACATCTTCATACATTGTAGTATAGCGTATACTAAAGAGGTGTGTATCTTATCTGCTAACTGGGGCTCATAACCTTTGTTGTGGACTTAGGAGGAATAGGAAGAATGGAGAGAGAGAAGAGCAGTCTTTATTGATCACCCAATGTTACATGCTTTTACATGATTATTGATGATGTCACCCCAATGCCACTGCACCACAAATTATCTATATCGAGTGTGCTATATCGAGTTGTAACCTGTAATCTCAACACAGATCCTTCTGATGCTGAGTGGTATCTGATTCTAAAGGTAATTACACTTCTTCCTGTCCAAACACTTTGTAGAGCTGGGATTTCTTCTCCTGTAGTAACTGAGATTGGTAATATGTCAAAGATTGCAGTGGTGCTGGTCTACAGGTTGAAGGTTGGGTTCTGTGAGCTGAAAAGTCACAGTAATTCTTTTGAGAATCTTCCCAGTTGAGTCCCCAAATATAATGTGCCTGGCTCAATAGAGGCAAATTACAAGGTTGGACAGCTGTGTAGATTGGCTTGAGCCCCCAGTTACTTTGTTAAAAAGCAACAAAATGTTCAGATAATATGAATAGATTCCTTGTGTTGGTGTCTAGTGGTATAATATTCAACAGCTGGAGACTTCATGCGATTTCCTAATTTGGCGGCATTCTTGTATGTAGGTGATTTCGTGTGATGCGGGCGATCTTGTATATGGCGAATTTTGTGGATTTCCGTAATGAGCGGGCTCTTCTGGGAATCTGTGACTCAGGCAAATTTGGCAGATTTCCTTAAAAGTGCGGGCTCTCTGGGAATCGACGATTAGTTTCCTTATGGGTGTGGGTTCTCTGAGTGCGTGTCAGGCAATCGGGTTCCTTTTCTGGCAGACGAATTTAGTGCAGCAGTCCTCTTTGAGCAATGCAGTTTACTTGAGTGGTTGATGTGGGCTGAGCGGCTTTTAAGCGGACAAGGCGGATTCTGCAAGGCGCGGCAGATCAGCTGGCAAATGGTGGCTTATTCCTTAAGCGGTGGACTAGAACAATGCGGACAAATGATGTGGATCGGCAAAATGTGGTATAGCGGCGGACAAAAATGTAGACTTGAATGAGACGGTTGGAACAAGGCAGATTGGTGGTACATGGCGGATCGGCAGACTTAAACTGGCAGGCTTCTTAAAGTTACATCAAAGACTGGCTTCGTTTGCGTGAACTGAATCACTGTGAAGTTGCATCTATAGACTGGCTTTGGGATGGATTACTTGAAAACAGTGGACTTCTGGCTTATCTGGCAAGCGAACCAAGAAAACTTCTTTGTATCGGAAAGTGGACTGGAGTGGAAATGAGGTACCAAGCTCACAATCTCCTAGAAGAGGCTCTAGAGTGGGCGTTTCTCCTAAGTGTTGCAATCCTTTCTGGACCAAGTGACTCTGGGTAGGCATATCCCTCAAAGTGTTGTAGGCAGACTTGTCTTTTGCTTTGGATTCAATTTCGGACTGAGGTTTATTCACTCTTGTCTCTGGGGTATTTTATACATTGTGGTTGCTACCTGGTTGCTATCTGGCTAATTATAGAGTGCTATTTATGGGGTTACTGTCACTGTAAGGAGTTATGGTCACTGTAAGCAGTTACGGTCACTGTAAGGGGTTATGGTCACTGTAAGGGGTTACAGTCACTGTAAGGGGTTATGGTCACTGTAAGGAGTATTTCCCACTTTGGCTATCTGAGTTATTTATACAGTTTTTCTGCAGCAATGGTTGCTGGGCTGGTTACTATGCTATGCTAGGTGTTCATGTCATCTTGTTCACGTTATCTGACTGAGTTATGAAGTTGCTACATTTTTGCAGTTTGTCACAATATGCTTTATAATAATAAACCTGAAGTATTGACCCCTGTTGTCCAGATATTGCAAATGAAAGAACAGTTGCTAATGTGAGTTATTCTATTCACTAAGGCATATTCTTCAAGCTTTCTACTAATGCTGTTTCAATTCTACAGTCTGGTTATCTCAGATGGTATACACTATATGCTTACAACAATATATGCCTCTCTGGATAGTATTGCTCCAAATACAGTTATTCAAATTGAAGACTATGAACATTTAGTGATTGATGGCCATATGTATATTATAACATAGCAGATGCTGAACTTGACAAGTATGTCAGATTTCTTTATCTTGAATTCTTGTCTTCTTGACTCCCAGAGTCAGTAGTTCCATGAGGCCAAATGTGTCAAAGAGGTAATCCTGAAGGTCCTTTATTGGTATACTTGTTCTTTATGCTAACACTTTTGATCTGAGGTTTATTCACTCTAAGATACTAGTTTATTTATACAAGTTTGCTAGCTATGAGGTGGTTGAGTTACATGGCTAAGCTATGAGTCATTTCGCCTTTGGCAAAATAATCTTGCCACTGACAGAATAATTTCGCCATTGGCGAAATGCTATACTATATCAGGTATTCAATTTTGATATTGGCAAAATGATTTTAGGCAATGGCAAAATCGGGGACTGCTAACTATATAGCTATACTATTTTGGGACTGGGTGCGATCAAATGTCTATCCTGTATTCCTTTTTCCAAATTTGGCTCTACCATCACAACTTCCTTCTGAATAGATGGTTTCATCCCTGAAATATCTATTCAAACTCCCAGGCTTCAACAGTCTGTATGGTCTTATACTGGGCAATTTGTTGCATCACCATTTCCCAATGGTGTTGCCTGACTTGCTTAAAGTCTGAGGGTGTTATTCCTTGAATATGGACTAGTGCTGATTCATTATCCCGGAATAGCTTGTGGATCCTCTTGGCAATAGTGATCTGAGAGTAGGAGAGCTGGCATTCGGCAATCCAATCATCTTTGGTCAAGTTCTGGTTCTGGTTGAGTATCTGTCCAAGTTTGAAGTACTCTTGGAATTCTGTGTGATGCTGGTAGGCCTTGAAGTGTAAGATGGGTCTGCACGATACTTCTAATACTGTCAAATGATTTCTCTATAGTCAGAGGCTCTATAGTATGCCATTGTCTCTCAATAGCTCTTTGGGCAGCACTAGTGATCTTGAGTGCTATTGCAGTGCTTCGGTTATTGGCCATAATACTTCTTGAGTTGGTTTCGATGGATGGTAGTGGGGATTATTGTGCCTGTGAGTTTTTGTAGCTGAAAGGTGGTCCCTTTTATATCTTGCACCAGATAAGGTTCTTCCCACTTAGGCTCTAATTTTCATGACCAAGATGCTTCTACCATGTTCTGATACACCAGGACTTCATCTCCTATCTTGATAATCTCCAAGGACTTCTGAGTCTTTTCTGCATTATTCTGCTATAGTGCCTGCACCTTGATGATGTAGTCTTCTGCCTTTTTCCTAATTTGATGTAATCTCCATATCTCCATATCCACACGTTTCCAAATTGCATCATTACTTGCTGACAAATTTTCACCAGAACTTTCTTTGCCAAACAGCATTTCTCATGGTGAGAAATGGGAACTTTGTGATTGTATATCCCACAGAGTGGATAATGCTATTGGAAGATAGTGGTCCCAGTTTCCATATTTATCAGAGATCTTGGCAATGATATTCTTGAGGGTCTTGTTGGTCTATTCTGCTTATCTATTTCCTTGTGGGTGATAAGCTGTGGTCTTGATGTGTTGGATCTTATACTTCTTGTAAAGTATCTCATGGAACTGGTTGACGAATTCTGTTCCTCTATTAGTGGTAACTTGCTTTGGAGTCTTGAATCAGCAGATGATTTCTCTATGAAGGAAATCAGCTATTGACTGTACATTGACTTCCTTGAGGGGTCCAGCCTCTATTCATTTTGTGAATAGGTCTACAATTATAATGATATATCGGTTGCCTATTAATGTCAGGGGTAGAGGACCAATGACATCTATTGCAATGTGGGCAAATGGTGTTGGTTCGATGTCTGCTGATCCAGGGGCTTGATTCCATTGATCTTATTTCTGTTTCTGGCATTTGTCACAGGTTCTGACAAATTGCCTGATGTCTTCTTCCATTCCTGGCCACTACATGGTTCTTTTTGCTTTGTCATATGTATTTGTTCCTCCTATGTGGCCTTGCTCATGTACTTCCTTCATCACTTGATTCTTTCGGTGCTTGGGGATAACTAATTGCTGTCCTTTCTTGAGTATTTCTCCATCAGTTTCAAATTGTTTCCATGTCCGATTAATAATTGTTTTTGTCCATTCTTCCAGATGTGGGGGCATCTTTCACTGCTCCAAGTAGCTGATGATTCCGTAGTACAGCTCCTTATTCATGATGATTGTATGGGGGTTGGGTCCTTCAGGGCATCTGTGAGAGGGCATCAGCATTGGCATTTGTTCTTTCAGGGCAGTGGGTGATTGTGGCATCATAGGCTTGCAGCTTCATTATCCATTAGATATAGATTCCTTTTGGCTTGCTGGTGGTGAGCAACCAGGTAAGTGCTGAGTAGTCTGTCTGAATGGTGAAGTGTCTTCCAGCCAAGTAGTAGTGGAACTTCTCTATAGCCCAGATAACTGCAAGGTATTCTTGCTTGTATGACTCATAGGACTGTTCAGCTCCACAGGTACCTCTGCTGAGATAGGCTACCACATATTCAGCACTATTCTTCTTCTGGGTAAGGACAGCTCTAAGTCTCATTGCACTGACATCTATCTGCAGGATAAACTCTTGAGTCCAGTTGGATCTTCTCAAGATTGGGGCCTGTGTCAATCTGATCTTAAGTTCATTGAAGGCCAGTTGCTGCTGTTGTGTCCACTGGAATTTGACCTCTTTTCTGAACAGGTCATAAATGGGACTGGCAATGTGAGAGAATCTTCGAATGAATCTTCTGTAGTAGGATGCAAGACTCATAAAAGCCCGAGCTTTGGTGATGCTGGTGGGTACTGGGTATACTGCTACTGCCTTGATCTTTGCAGGGTCAGTGTGTGTTCCTTCATGATTGATGATGTGTCTGAGGTATGCAATTTCTTCTTCTCTGAATTTGCATTTCATAGGCTTGATGTAGAGGCCATGTTTGTGGAGCCTTCTGAGGATTTTCTTGATATATTCCAAATATTCCTTGGCTGTCCAACTGAAGATAATCACATCGTCCACGTATACCATCATCCATTTTTCCATAATATCCCTGAAGATGCTATTCATTATTCACTGAAAACTTGCACATTCTGAAGGGCATGTGGAGGTAGACATAAGTTCCATTAGGAGTGATAAAGACTGATCTTTTGCTGGCTTTGAATGTAAGGCCGATTTGATAAAATCCTGAGAATAGATCCAGAGTGGTATAGAATCATACTTCATTTCCCAGCATGATGAGGATGTCACTGATATTGGGCAATGGTTGTCTATCTTTTTCTGTGACTTTGTTGAGCCTTTGGTAGTCTGTGCAGAGCCTTGGTGCAAATTCTCCTGATTGGCTCCCTTTCTTTGGTGCCAGGACAATAGATAATGACTAGGGGCTGCTGGCTTCTTTAATGATGCCAGATTCCTCCATTTCCTTGATTTCCATCTTGAGCCATTCTCTGTATGCTGGAGGAATGGGGCGGGCCTTCTGATAGATTGGCTTTGCATCTCCTGTATTGACGTCATGATAGAATAGGGGCTCCTTGGTCTTGATGTCCTTGAAGTCTGTGGCCAGTACATCTTTGAATATATGTAGGAGATCTGCTAATTCTTTCCTAAGGGGGAAGTTCCTTCCGATTAGGTATGTATGTTTGTCCTGGGTTTCTTCTCTCCTGTAGTCTAGTTCAGTAATCTTGGTTACTGCAAGGGCTCCTCTTCCTGTAGAGCCAAATCCAGCTCTTTCTCACTCAGTTTGCCAAATATTTGTGACTTCCTTGATCCTTGGATTAAGGACAGGTAGGATGAGCATCTGTGCTAGCTGATCCTTCTTCCTTACTTCGAATGGAATTGATGGGTTGTGGTTTCTGGTGAGAAGGAGGATTTCTCCTGTGTAATCTGAATCGATGACTCCTCCTTCTATGGATATTTCGCTTTTTGCCATGCTACTTCTTGTCTTGAGGATCCTGATGTGGTTTGGTAGAATGGTTACTTTGATTCCTATTCCAAGAATAGTTGTGGTCTGTGGTTCAAATATGGTGTGTGTGGTAGTAGACAGATCCATTTCTGCTGCATTCTCTAATTTATACTGTAGCATAACTATATCTGGGTGGATCCTTCATATCTTGACTGTGATATCTTCCTCCTCATCATCACTATCATCTGATAGCTCTGGTGGTCCATCTCTAGGTTCTTCTTTGGCCTATTGGTAATCTTCTTTACCTCGATGATGCAGGAGTGGCAGCGGTCCATGTATTGGGTGCAGTACATTCCTTCGCCATGGGGACACCTTTCTTGTGGGGCATATCCATCTGCGATTCTTGTATAACATTTTTCATCTGTCAGCTGCTTGCCTTTTCCTTTTCTTGTAGTGACTATATAGGCTTCTTCTTCCTGTTCTTTCTCCATCTCGGGATGGACTCCTTTGTGGACATTGATGGGAATTCTGATCTTTCTGCCCCAATAGACAATCTGCATCTTCTGAGCACTGAGATCAATCATTGCTTTGGCTTTGTGAAGCCATTAGTTGCCAATGAGGATATCATAATTGGTTGTATTGGTGACAATGACATCTACAGAAATAGTGACTTCTTCGAACTTGATTGAGACATCCCGGATCTTTCCCAAGAGTGTTGCTCGAGTTTCATCAGCTGTGACAAACACCAGTTTGGTTGCTTCTTCTATTTCCCAACCCAAGCAGTCTACTGTCTTCTTGGTGATGAGACATCCTCCTACTCCAGTATCAATGATGGCTTCAAAGACCCGATCTTCGATCTGACAGGTAGCATAAGCTGATGTTTTCCAATTGTCTTCACTCTTATCATCTGAGCCTTCTTGAGCATTGTTGGCTTCAACTATTCTCCATCCTTGGTCTTTACCAATATCCAAAATTCCTGTCCTCATTTGCTGTCTGAAAGTTGGAATTTCTGCCAGTTGACCAAAGGTTGCATTGACTTTTTGATCTTTGAGATCCTTGAAGATGTCATACTTAAAGGTTTTGGTCTTGCACAACTTCTGCTCCTTCTTTCCTTCACTTGATGAAGTGGTGTTCCGGATGATATCTTCTACTGCCTGTTTCAGCTCAGCATCTTGTTCCAGCTCCATATTCTGGTCTGCTTCACTTGGCTGTATTTCTTTTTCAAAGGCTGCTTCTGACCTTTTTGTTTATGCTTGGGTCTTCTTTGGAGGCCTGCCCACAGGCTTCTTGTAGGGTGTAGCTTGGTTGTCCTTCTTACTTGAGGTGGTGGGATAAGCTTTCCATTCCTTCTGCTTTTCTTCTGATTCTCCAATTTCCTCGAAGGTGATAGTATTGGCCTGTTCTCAATTCCTAGCTGCATTGCTTGGCTGAGCCTTGCACTTGTTCTCTGCCATGCATTTTGAGGCATAATGGCCTTCTTTTTTGCAATTGTAGCAAGTTATTAATCATCTTTCAATTGTGGCAGCGAACTTCTGCACCAGTTGTCTCTTGAATTCTTTGACTATATCACTGAGATGTGCAGTCATTTCTGCGAACTGTTTGGCCAGTTCTTCCATTGGATCGGTCTTTCTTTCTTGAGGTAGTGGTTTTTGTTGTTGGGTATTCTAATTGACTATGGCAGTCGGGACTATGTGGGTATTCCTTGGTTCAATTTTTACTCTAGTTATTCTTTCCATTGTGTGGCCTTGTGGGTGCCTGGCAGTCCAGTATCTTTGAGCATAGGTGACTTTCTGTCCTAGGTCCAGTGCCATCAGGGTGGATTGGATGACTAAGGCAATTTCTTGGTGGATACCTTTCATAAAGATATTTTCAGCCACCTGGTCTTGAACTGCATCAGGGTAGTCAGCAAAGACTATTTGATGTCGGATCCTTGTGTAGAATGTGTTCGGGTCCTCAGCCATTCCTTGACAAATGGTGTTCAATTGATCCTTGAGAGCTTGTTTGATTTCATCAGTGTAGTAGGCATTTCAGAGCCAAGTCTTCATGGCTAATAGTATTGCTGGGGCATCGGCTCCTACATGGTTGACTGCAGTGAAGGCAGTTCTTGCTGAGCCTTGAAGGCTTACAGGGAGTAGGGCTACTTGTTGTGCTGGAGTTAAGGTCCTAACAGCAGCATACTGCTCGAAATCATCAATAAAGGTGATGATTGATTCATCGGAGGTGTATCTGTGGAATACAGGTGGTCTCATATCCATTCTTTCTGATTGTGTTGTGTGGGTTTTTGTAGCAGTTGTTCATTGTTCAGCTTGAAAGTGAGGGATTTGTCTTGAATCACCAGCCAATGGGCACTAAGTTGTAATATAGTGGATGCTGAACTTGGCAAGTACATCAGATTTCTTTATCTTGATTTCTTGTCTTCTTGACTCCCAGAGTCAGTAGTTCCATGAGGCCAAATGTGTCAAAGAGGTAATCCCAAAGGTCCTTTATCGGTATACTTGTTCTTTATGCTAACACTTTCAATCTGAGGTTTATTCACTTTAAGATACTGGGTTATTTATACAAGTTTGCTAGCTATGAGGTAGTTGAGTTACATGGCTAAGCTATGAGTCATTTCACCTTTGGCAAAATAATCTTGCCACTGGCAGAATAATTTTGCCATTGGCAAAATGCTATACTATATTGGGTATTTGATTTTGACATTGGCAAAAGGTTTTTAGGCAATGGCGAAATAGGGGACTGCTAACTATATGGCTATACTATTTTGGGACTAAGTGCGATCAAATGTCTATTCCATATTCCTTCTTCCAAATTTGGCTCTACCATCACAATATATATCTATATCATTAACTGCTCTAGTTTTTATAGATGCTAATATTAATATATATTTCTGTACAGTTTTTGCCTCATCCTTGATTTTGTTATAATTGGGACTCTAGCTGAGAAAAAGAACAAGCCAGTATTTGTTGGAGATATATATTGTGGTGTGCTTTTTGTATATAACTATATGTCCTTTTGCACACTTGTGAAGCGCAGTCTCGAAATAATGAATTAAATATATTGTTCGCGGTCGATTATCAGGTCGGTGGTCACATGACTGGTCGTGCGATTTGTC
The DNA here is from genome assembly GCA_003951145.1 of Jimgerdemannia lactiflua. Lineage (NCBI taxonomy): Eukaryota > Fungi > Mucoromycota > Endogonomycetes > Endogonales > Endogonaceae > Jimgerdemannia > Jimgerdemannia lactiflua. The sequence goes on along the minus strand of RQIL01028999.1, from coordinate 1,514 downwards.
GTTCGAAAGGGTCGGAGGGTCGATGATGGAATTCGAAGTGTAACGGGTTATTGAATATGGCTCGGCTCAATTGTTTAGTGGTCGATGGTCTTTTTTACTGGTGATTTACTTGAACGGTGCGCTGCTTGTATGCGTGGTGGGACAGTTAATGTGGCGGCGATCTTGATCCAAATGCGGGTGGCGGCGTTTAATCAACGTGCGTGGGAACTCGGGTCTTGAATAAGCGGCGATTTTGGATAAGCAGTCTGGGCGAGTCGATTAACGTGGGGGAACGGGCAGTCGATCATTGAACAACGTGGGGAGCGGGGAGCGGCGATCTTTCTGTCTTGATTAAGCAGAGAACTTGAAACTTGGCGGTCTGGACAGATCGATTAAACAATCAACGTGGGACATGGGGCGGCGATTTTAAACTAAACGGTTCGTGACATTGGGTCGGGCGGTCGATCGTTCTGACGGTCTTCTAGTTTCTGATGGGTCTCTGTCCGAAATGCGCGGTGGTCCTTGGCGGTGATTTCTTAACGGTTTCCTGGCGGCTTTCCTTAGCGGCGGACGAAAGTAACTCGGCTGACTTGAAAACTCGCAGTGGTCCTTGGCGGCGACAATTTCCTAACTTGACGGGTTTCTTAGCGGCAGTCGATTTCCTTAAACTCGGTGGTCAGCGGCTGTCTTGAACAAGAGTTATCCTTGGCTCTTGGAGTCTTTTCCCAAAGTTTCTCAAAAACTTAAGTTGGTTTATCTTACACTAGACTTCTCGTCGTTCAGATAAAAGCCAATTGACTGAGGATTTATTCACTGCAGGTGGGGGGGTATTTATACAGAGTTGTACGTGGATTTTGCTAAAGTATGTGGCTAAGTAATTGGTAATTCCCTGTTCTTGAATTAGCGCGGATTTGGAAGTCAAGTGACTAACTAGTAGAATAAGGCTAATCCTTTGTTTGTGACGAAAATGGCTAGTTAAAAGGTGGTCACTGTTTGTGCAACTAACTAACTAGATCAAATTTGGCTAATAGAACCGTCACTGTTTAACCTGAAGTTTAGTGTGATAGGGATTATGTCATCTTCTTCTTCTTCCTCATTTTCTTCAGGGTGTCCAGCCAAATCATTTTCTGCAACTTCCAACAGTGAGCTGACTTCAGTTGGATGTTCTGGGAGTGTTGAGGAGGTGTTTGCATGTCTTTCCAGGAGATTGTTGAAGTCCTCCTCCCACAAAACAAATGGGGCGCTGCTATTTCCTTGGTCTTGAGGAGTGATGTCAGTGGTGATGATGTCACCATTGATGATGTCATCATCAGTGAAAGGCGCGGAGTACTCTTGCTGCTTTTGTGGTCTCCAGTCTATGAGGTTTTCTTCTACAAAATATGGAACATCTGTGGGATTCTGTGGGGCACGGATCCTCAGAGGAGGGCCTTGGAACAGGGCAATTAATCCTCTGATAAACTGGTCTGGATTGTCTTCAAGAAGGGGGTTCCAGAGGTCTTGTACTTCTTCACTCTTGACCGGAATGGTGGATTGGG
>RQIL01028888.1:0-30050 GCA_003951145.1 Jimgerdemannia lactiflua | reverse complement strand
AAACTAGACAAAAAGCTATGCATAATATATATAAAAACTAGAACTATATATAACTCAGAATTTCAACTATCTAGGAATTTTTACAGATTAAAAAATATTTTGAAATATTCATAATATCTGTAGAAATATATCACAATATTCAAAAGAGGGTTCTGACATAATATCAGTCATTATATTTATTATAGAGATTGCTGGTTTGGGAGCCAGATATAAGAATACTGCACCTGCTTAATCTATTAATCATATAGTCCAGTATTTCTTCAGTATGCTTATCCTCATTCTCAAGTACTATTCTTAATAAGAGATTCACTCATATCTTTATCTACTTTTTGCTATTGTTGAAGGGATTTACATACTCTTAGTAGAGTATCTTTGGCAGTTTCTACTCTTTCAGAAAGAATTTCTTATTGCTGATAATTTTACTATCATCCTTAATCTCAGTTATTCTAGACTCAGATAGTGATTAAAAATGATTTTGTTTTATCACTGGAGATGTGAATAGTATTAAGAATATAGTTAGTACCAATTACTGTACTTGTACTGGCTGAGATATAGATATCATTAGTAATGATTATTACTCTTTTGGCAGTTATTGTCTTTTCATCAGTTGCTCTCTAAGTAGTTGTTCTCTCAGCATTTATTACTCTTTCAACAGTTGTTATTTTGGCAGTTACTCTTTTGGTAGTTGCTCTTTTGGTAATTGTCTTTTTGACAGTTAATGTTCTTTTAATAATTGCTCTTTTAGCAGTCAGTGCTCTTTTGGTGGCAGATTGATCTGATGGTATACAGTGATTGCTATACTATTTATTATATAAAGATTGCCCCATTTTGATGCTATCATTACTCACCTTTGACCATTGTATATAATTGTGCCTTTTGAGTATATATATATAACCTTATTGCTTTGAGCTATTGTTTTTTCTATTAAAAAGATATTCTTGTTAATGCTTAGAATATATAGTATGTTTATGATTATACTGGAGGGCTTAGTGACATTTCCATAGAGACATATCAATATTTTCCTTGCTCTAAACATATATGACTTTGTTATTATTTCTCAATTGAATAAAGACTAGATACTTGAATGTTTTATATATTGAGAACCACTTCCAGTGAGCTGTCATATATTGTATGGCTTCTGAATCTATGAGCTAAATATTATTATCATTAGCTGTATTGGTATATTTATTGAGCTTATAGCTAGTGGTCCTCTTGCTGCTGGGAGTACTAATGTCATTACTTTTTGTCAGCCCAAAAGTATTTTTCTGACTAATTATAGATGACAGATTAGCAGTGGATCTGTCCATAGATCTAGTGCTACTAGAGCTGGCAGAACTGATACTAATAGTAAATTTGGCCAGACTTTTTAATCTAAAATTATTTGTGACATTTTACAGTCTTTAAATCAAATTTTTAGTGTTTGCAGGAAATGTAGTTTACGACTGTCTTGAATCTGTCAGCAATGCAATTTGTTGTATAGGAATAAAATTCGAAAGAAAATGAGCACTTCACGAAATTCTCAGTTGCTGGATGCCAGATATAAATTTACTATCACCGGATGCAGCAGATATAGCCAGATACAGCAGGAACGGAACACCCAGATACAGATACAGCCAGATACAGCAGGAACAGAACTCCCAGATACAGTTACTGCCAGATACAGCAGGAACAGAACACCCAGATACAGATCACGGATTTAATTTCGTGATGAAGACCGTGAGTCACTTACACTTCAGACTTCGTAATTGCCATTACACAATTACACAAACCCTTCTCCTCAACGCTATTCCGACTTCAACGCTCCGAGAGCAAAGTCCGTTCGGCGCACAAGACGAACGACTTCCAAAACTTCAGAACTTAGAACTACGGGACACCAGAATTACAGGTCAACAAACTCTATGGCCACAAGATTTCTGTAGTTCTATGCTAAATCGCCACTCCACACGACACTTGAGATCCATGGAACACCCCCACAGCATTTGTTGTTGTCGCTGCTATCCAGGCTTCTCAAGCTTGCCAAAACAATTGGCAGAATTCCAAAGAATCCAACAGCCAACGGAAAAAAACAGATAATCATGTGAAGACGAATATCCGGCGAAAAGCCATGTAACACTATGGCAGGCAGCTGGATTTCGACAGGAAATATAACATCGTATTCGAAGGAGTGGCAGGCGTCGGAAATATTTGTAGGAATTTCTTCCTCGGTATACTCATCCATACATCATACCGTTGTTGCGTCGCAAATGTCTCATTGGCAATTTTGCTGGCAGTCGTCGCTGATCAACGGCCTTCGAGGTCTTGTCGATGACGATCCAGATGCTGCCCCGGTCGATACTAATCAAAAATCACAATGGCCAACCCCGCATGAGGTGCAAGAAAATGTATTTCACCCCGAGTTTCTTGGCCGCATTCGACTTTATGGTCATCGTCACAGACAATAGGTAGCGTAACCGCGTTCCTTGCAGCAAATTTATGCTCAGTAGTAATCACCGCTGGAATATTTCGATAATATCACCAAATTTCGTACACTGCGACAAGAAGACATTAGTCTTGCGAAACAGGCGAAACAATACGACGCCCCTTTGCCATTGTGAGGACCAAGAGCGATCAAGATATAATGTCCAGGCTTAGGGGCAAAGGAATTGTCAACAATCTTGGTGTCAGCCATCTGGACTCCGAATTGCTTACGTTTCAGTACCATGTAATTGCCCGTGAATTGACGCAGGACGTTAGGAGAAATATGTTAGAGCAGCTGTCACTATTCAATCTGCATGATCGTGGGTTCGTAACTCGGGTGAGATGACTGAAAAGATGGCCGCGCCTTTGACGAGAACCACCTCATGAACTTGGTGGAGACCTTTTTGATGGTTCGGTCACACGTGATGTAATTTAATGTACCATTCGACTGTTATTTTATTTTTGACCTGTCGTAGTTTGTATGCGCAGAGGCAGTTAATATCCTTATTTATTTGTTCGTCACTCATCGTTTTGCGGCTTATAGGTTAAATGTTCGGTCGCCCGTTTCGTGTCCAATGCCCATTAATATCTATCGAACGCATTCAATCGAAATAATGTATGATGTTTTTGACGTATATATTTGCCAGACAAAATATGCGAGAAAGATCGGTCCTCGAAGAGGAGGTCAGCTGATCTCTTTGCTATGCGTACATAATATTCGAAGAAAGATGAGGCGCAATCAAGAGAGGAAGAATACGAATGGCGACACAAACCTCTCATACTCTGACGACGTGTTTAATGCGGTTTATAATAAATTCTTATGATAAGGTATAATAGTATGTAATGACCGCAGAACTAACACAGTGATATTTCACCGAGACCTATAGACTTTGATTTCTTCAGTTAACATGCTAATAAACGCGATTTCGTCCATCAACTTGAGCGTCTCCGATGGCTCTTTCTTCTCGATCATTAGCTTCACGAGTTCCTGGAGAGACCAAGCCGAAACGATAAACAGCTTTTCGAGATGCAACCCGGTCTTTTCGATTTCCCCCCGAATGTTCTCGTGAACCTGTCATTTAATTCGCAAACAAGTTAGAATAAAATCAGAACCCATCCAAGATGCACATGTCACAAACAATTCATATTGACCTCTTTTTGTAATTCCTTAGCCGCTTCTTCCCAGGTCAATCTACGGTTCTTTCGTTGCTTTGACTGAATGTCCTGTAATATTTGGAACGTAAAAATAGTATGCATGAGTAAAAGGTGTCATGAATGTAAGTACAGTTTTCAACATCGCAAACTTCTACCTGGTCAGCCTTGTTCCGTACAAAAAATATCGGTACTCCCGCCTTAGCTGCTTGTCTTGCGATATTAATATCAATTTGCATAAACCTGTGATATCGAGATTACGAATTTTAAATCGCTAACTTGATCACATGTATGAGGTGAATTTCAGATCTATATTTCGTATTCACACTCACCTTGAAGATGTAACGACTATCAATGCATCAAAAGCGAACAACATCTTGTCTTTGAAATATGTTTCACCGGGATTGCGTTCAGTGCCACCTCCAGGTAAATCCCACAGGACCACCGTTTTCAAGTTTGGATGACAGTAAGACTTAATGTCAAAGGTTGTCTCAACTTCCCCCACTGGGGCGGCATTATCGGCATCGTCTAAGACTCCCATCAGACCGTTGACAAGCGATGACTAAGCATATTCAGATTTGATGTTAAAATATAACAAAACTTGCGAGGATAGGAACATGTTTTGCATATAATCTTCATTCTATACCTTTCCTTGTCCCGATGCACCAACTATGGCGATATTATAGTGATGATTGCAATCCATGCCCAATTTTTTTCGAGCCTCTTTGCAAACTTCTTCGGACACCACACGGGTTGGTGGCATTATCCCCAACGCTTCGGCTCCCGCTATGATGGGCAAAGCGATGGGCAAGAAGGGTGTAGTCAACACTCCTACTACTACCCCAGTCAGTAGGTCGACCGCAGTTCCCTGTCCGGTAGCACTATCCGTGATAAACAAGAACGGAATCAAAAATGGTGACGCAACGATCGCCAGCGGCGAGACAACGAGACCGCCAAGAGCAGCGCCGGTGACTTTCGCGACTACCAATGCCTTTTCACCGACCGTCAGCTGTTTGCTTTGTTGGTTTCCCATGTAAATCGAAAAGAAGAGCACAATTTGGTGTGCCGATTTCACCTAGGACTTGATATTGATCCGCCTGCCGATAGGTTCATGCCCAAATCGTCAGCTGATGACTTTGTTTATTCTCAACGGATAGGCTCTTCTGAGAATTATGCAAGAACTGGACTGTTTTCCGCTAGCCATTAATATTGCGCGTTCATATCGGAGCTTATCTAAAATTGATTAGATAATCCTCAAATCCACCTTTGAGCACTTAACATACATTCCTTAACCCTCAGTCAAGGCCTTGCATGAAAGAATCTTACGTGACCAAATTCCACCATATGTTCATATATTGGTATTTTATATGTTATACCTCAAGGTTTGCACATATGCTTGCACGAAACGTTTTCTTGGCATTGCTATCAGCGACATAAGAGAAAAGCTAACACACATTAAACTTGTAATTATACAGTCATAGACACATGCGGTCAACATGATCTCGTCTGAATAACCTAATGAAAAGCCTGCATAACCTGTGAAGTCAAGTATCACATCACACTAAACACGTGAGATAGCATTCATGGGCGAATGATCTTGTCTGAATATTGGGAATTACATAAAGATGTTCGGCGGAGCAACTAAACAGCGCAGAACTAAGTTGGTGCATGGGAACCGCTTTGAATTTGTAAACAAAGTCCTCTTTGGCTAGCTCGCAATCCTCTTCCCCCTTAGACACCCCAGAACCATCCGGAACTGGCCAGCGACAACACAAAATAATTACGTGCTGCTGAGCGGCGACGACTTTGAAATTGACCGCCTGGACTATCAGCATTACCTAGTTCGATACCAAAAGGTTTTGGTATAGCTTCCGGAAGTTTGGTAGATGAGTATGCGATTCTTAACACCCACCGCTCTTTTTCCTTATAAATGGAGGAAGCTTGGTCCTGTGGTTTCGAATCACGTGCCCTATTTGCTGTAAAAATCTTCCTCTCCATACAATATTGAGATCCAAGAAACACACCACACCCTAGGTGTTGTCGCCGCCATCTTGGTTTTACCCAAGCTCGCTAACATCATTTTCGAAGTGTGGAAACAATTCCTAAAGGTCGGACAACCAAGAGGATTATCAGGCGAAAAGTCATGGAACACGGATTTCGACAGGAAATATAAAATCGTATTCGCACGTGTGGCAGGTGTCGGAAAGGATTGTCAGAAATCCTTTGTATATATGTCCATATATTGCGCTGCTCTTTTTGCGTCGCAAATGTCTAATTGAAAATTGCATCGGCAGCCATTGTTGATCAACGCCACCGGAGGTCTGGTCGCTGACGATCCGGATGCTGCCCCCATTGATAATAATCAACAATTCCAATGAGCAACCTCATAAGGTGCAGGAAAATGGCATTCTCTGGGATATGCTCGACGCTGATACTACGCACCATTCTTCGAATACGCATTCATCCTAAATTTCTTGACCACATTCGATTATATGGTGATCGTCACAGACAATAGGTAGAGTTGTCGCTTTTCTTGCAGCAAGTTGATGCTCAGTTGTAACCACCACTGAAATATTCTGGTAATCACAAAATTTGTATAGGCGAAACAGCCCTTTGCCATTAGGAAGACCAAAAGCGATCAGGATATACTATCCAGGCTTAGGCACAAAGGAATTGTCAACAATGTTGGTGTCAGCCATCTGGAATCCGAATCAGTACCATGTAGCCATCCGTGAATTGGCGCAGGACATTACGAGAGATATACTAGAGCAGCTGTCACCATTCAATCTGCAGATATGCCCGGTGCTGGTACTATGCACCATTCTTCGGACACGCATTTTATTGGTCACATTCAATTGTATGGTGTAATGTAGCGGACACTAAACCTGGCAAGTATGTCAGATTTCTTTATCTTGAATTCTTGTCTTCTTGACTCCCAGAGTCAGTAGTTCCTTGAGGCCAAATGTGTCAAAGAGGTAATCCCAAAAGTCTCTTTATCAGTATACTTGTTCTTTTTCTAACACTTTCAATCTGAGGTTTATTTACTCCAAGATACTGGGGTATTTATACAAGTTTTCTAGCTATGAGTGGCTAAGCTATGTGGCTAAGTTATGAGTCATTTAGACATTGTTGAAACTTTTTGACATTGTCAAAATGCTATACTATATTAGGACTTTGATTTAGAAAGTTATGAAATATTTCAACATTGTCGAAATGATACCAAATCAGGGTTTTGATTTAGACATTGTCAAAACTTTTTGACATTGTCAAAATTGAGGACTACTAACTATAAGGCTATGCTGTTTTGGGACTGGTCACAATCAAATGTCTATCTCTTATTCCTTCCTCCAAATTCGGCTCCACTATTATAACTTCCTTCTGAATAGATGGCTTCACCCCTGAAATATTTATTCAAACTCCCAGGCTTCAATGGTTTGTATAGTCTTGTATTGTGTGATTTGCTTCATCACTGTCTCCCAATGGTGTTGCCTTACTAGCTTGAAGTCTGTGGGGGTTATTCCTCTCAGATGGGCTAGTACTGGCTCATTATCTCTAAAAGCTTATGAATTCTTTTAGCAGTGGTGATCTGTACATAAGAGAGCTGACATTCTCCAATCCAGTCATCTTTAGTCATCTCTGGGTACTGGTTGAGTATCTGTCTGAGCTTGAAGTACTCTTGGAATTCTGTTTGATGATGATAGGCCTTAAAGTGTGAAATTTAAAAAATGTGAGTCTGTGCAATACTTCAGATGCTATCATAAGATTTCTCTATAGTCAGAGGTTCGATAGTGTGCTATTGTCTCTTGATGGCTCTTTGAGCAGCACTAGTGATCTTGAGTACTGTTGTGGTGCTTCAGTTATTGGCCATGGTACTTCTTGAGTTGGTTTCAATGGATGGTGGTGGGGATTATTGTGCCTGAAAGCTTTCTTAGCTGAAAGGTGGTCCCATTTATATCTTACACCAGATAAGATCCTTCCCACTTGGGCTCCAGTTTTCATGACCAAGAGGCTTCTATTATGTTCTGATATACTAGAACTTTATCTCCTATCTTGATAATCTCTAGGGACTTGTAGGATTTTTCCACATTATTCCATTGTAGAGCCTGTGCCTTGGTGATGTAATCTTCTGCCTTTTTCCTAATTTGATGCAATCTCTGTATCTCTATATCCACATGTTTCCAGATTGCATCATTGTTTGCTGACAAACTTCCACTAGAGCTTTTTTTGCTAAATAGCATTTTCCATGGTATAAAATGAGTACTTTGTGATTATATATCCCATAGGGCAGATAATACTATTGGCAGATAGTGATCCTAGTTTCCATAATCATTGCAGATCTTGGCAATGATATTCTTAAGAGTCTTGTTGATTCTTTCTGCTTGTCTGTTTTCTTATAGGTAATAAGCTGTAGTCTTAATGTATTGGATCTTATACTTCTTATAGAGGATTTCATAGAACTGATTAATGAATTCTGTTCCTCTGTTAGTGGTAACCTGCTTTGGGATCTTGAATTAGCAGATGATTTCTCTGTGCAAGAAATTGGCAATTGACTGTGCATTGGCTTTCTTGAGGGGTCCAGCCTCTACCTATTTTGTAAATAGGTCTACAATCATGATGACATATCAGTTGCCTGTCAATTTCAGGGATAAAGAATTAATTATATCCATTGCAATGTGGGCAAATGGTACTGATTCGATGTCTGCTGATCCAGGAGTATGATTCTGTTGGTCTTGCTTCTGTTTTTGATACTTATCACAGATTCTGACAAATTGTCTAATGTCTTCTTCCATTCCTGGCCACCACATGGTTCTTCTTGCTTTGTCATATATGTTTATTCCTCCTATATGACCTTGGTCATGCACTTCTTTCATCACTTGATTCTTCTGGTGCTCAGAAATGACTAATTGCTGTCCTTTCTTGAGTATTTCTCCATCAGTTTTGAATTGTTTCCATGTCTAATTAATAATTGTTTTTGTTCATTCTTCCAGATGTGGAAGCATCTTTCACTGCCCCAGATAGCTGATAATTCTGTAGTACAGCTCCTTATTCATGGTGATTTTACAGAGATTGAGTCCTTTGGGGTATCTGTAAGAGGGTGTCAGCATTGGCATTGGTTCTTTCAGAGTGGTGGATGATTGTGGCATCATATGCTTGCAGCTTCATGATCCATCAGGCATAGATTCCTTTTGGTTTACTGGTGGTGAGCAACTAGGTGAGTACTGAGTGGTCCATCTGAATGGTGAAATATCTTCCAGCCAGATAGTAGTGGAACTTCTTAACAGCTCAGATGACTGTAAGGTATTCCAACTTGTATGACTCATAGGACTACTCAGCCCCACAAGTACCTTAGCTGAGATAGGCTACCATATATTTAGTACCATTCTTCTTTTATGCTAGGACAGCTCCAAGTCCCATGGCACTAGTATCCATCTATAAGATGAACTCCTGGGTCCAGTCAGGTCTTCTTAGAATCAGAGCCTGGGTCAACCTGGTCTTGAGTTCATCAAAGGCTAGTTGCTGCTTTTGTATCCACTGAAACTTGATCTCTTTTCTGAACAGATCATAGATAGGACTGGCAACATGAGAGAATCTTCAAATGAATCTCCTATAGTAGGATGCAAGTCCTATAAAAGCTCGGGCTTTGGTGATACTGGTAGGTATTGGGTATGCTATCACTGTCTTGATCTTTGTGGGGTCTGTGTGTGTTCCTTCATAGTTGATAATGTGTCCAAGATATGCAATTTCTTCTTCTCTGAATTTGCATTTCTTGGGCTTGATATAGAGGCCATGCTTGCAAAGTCTTCTGAGAATTTCCTTGATATGCTCCAAGTGTTTCTTGGCTGTTTAACTGAAGATAATTATATTATCTATATATACCATCATCTACTTTTCCATAATATTTCTGAAGATGCTGTTCATCATTTGCTGGAAGCTTGCTGGTATATTGCACATTCCAAAGAGCATACAGAGGTAGATATAGGTTCCATCAGGGGTGATGAAGGCTGATCTTTTGCTGGCTTCAGGTATTAGGCCAATTTGATAGAATCCAGAGAACAGATTGAGAGTAGTGTAGAATCGTGCTTCATTTCCTAGCATGATGAGGATATCACCAATATTGGGCAATGGTTGCCTATCCTTTTCTGTGACCTTGTTGAGTCTTTGGTAGTCAGTATAGAGTCTGGGTGTGAATTCTCCTGGTCTGCTTCCTTTCTTTGGTGCAAGAACAATGAGTGATGACCAAGGACTTGATGATGCCAGATTCCTCCATTTCCTTGATTTCCATCTTGAGTCACTCTCTATAAGCTGGTGGGATGGGGTGGGCCTTCTGATAAATTGACTTTGTATCTCCTGTGTTGACATTGTGGTAGTATAATGGCTCTTTTGTCTTGATGTCCTTGAAGTCTGTAGTAAGTATATCTTTGAATTTATATAGAAGGTTTTGCAGTTCTTCTCTGAAAGAGAAGCTCCTCCCTATTATGTAGGTGTGTTTGTCTTGAGTTTCCTCCTTCTTGTACTCAAGTTGGGTAATTTTGGTTACCATGAGGGCTCTTCTTCCTGTAGAACTGAATCCAGCTCTTTCTCACTTAGTTTGTCTATCATTTGTCACTTCCTTGATTCTTGGATTGAAGGCAGATAGGATGAGCATTTGTGCCAGCCGATCCTTCTTCCTGACTTCAAATGGAATTGTTGGGTTGTAGTTTCTAGCAAGAAGAAGGACTTCTCTTGTATAATCTAAATCAATAACTCCTCCTTCTATAGATATTTCACTTTTTGCCAGGCTGCTTCTTGTCTTGAGGATTCCAACATAGTTTGGTGGGATGGTTACTTCAATTCCTCTTTCAAGAATGGTTGTAGTCTGTGGTTCGAGTATGGTGTGTATGATGGTGGATAGGTCTATTCTAGCTACATTCTCTGATTTGTACTGTGGCATGACTGCATCAGGGTGGACTCTTCATATCTTGACTGTGATATTTTCATTCTCATTATTACTGTCATCTAGTAGCTCTGGCAGTTTGTCTTCCTCTTCCTCCTGGTTCTTCTTGTTGGTAATCTCCTTTATCTTGATGATGCAGGAGTAGCAGCAATCTAGGTATTGGGCTCAGTACATTCTTTTGCTATAGGGGCATACTCCTTGTGGTGCATATCTATTTGTGATTTTTGTTTACCATTCTTCTTCTGTCAGTTGCTTGTCTTTTCCTCTTCTTGTAGTAACCATATAGGCTTCTTCTTCTTGTTCTTCCTCTATATTAGGGTGGACTTCTTTGTGGACATTGATAGGGATTCTGATTTTTTTGCCTCAGTAGACAATCTGCATCTTCTGTACACTGAGATCAATTATTGTCTTGACTTTGTGAAGCCATTGGTTGCCAATGAGAATATCATATAGTGATGATAACATTTACTGAGATAGTGGCTTCTCCAAACTTGATTGGAATATCCTGGATCTTTCTCAGGAGTGTTGCTCTTGTTCCATCTGTTGTAAAAAATACCAGTTTGGTGGCTTCTTCAATTTCCCAGCCCAAGCGATCTACTGCCTTCTTGGTAATGAGACATCCTTCTGCTCTAGTATCAATGATGGCTTTGAAGACTCAGTCCTTGATCTGGCAGGTGGCATAGGCTGATGTTTTTTGGTTGTCTTCACTCTCTCTGCTAGAGTCCTCTTGAGCATTGTTGGCTTCGATTATTCTCCAGCCTTGGTCTTTTCCAATATTCAAGATTCCTGACCTTATCTATTGTCTGAAGGTTGGGGTTTCTTTCAGTTGGCCAAAGGTGGCATTGACCTTTTGATCCTTGAGGTCCTTGAAGATGTCATACTTGAATGTCTTGGTTTTGCACAATTTCTGTTTCTTCTTCTCTTCACTTAATGGGGTTGTGTTCCAAATGATATCCTCTACTGCTTGCTCGAGCTTGTATCTTATTCTAACTCCATATCTTGATCAGCTTCACTCTGCTGAGTCTCTTTTTCAATGATCATTTCCAATCTCTTTGTCTTGGCTTGGGCCTTCTTAGGGGGTCTACCCACAGGCTTCTTATAAGGGGTAGTCCATACATCCTTTTTGCTAGAGATGGCAGGATAAGCTTCCCATTCCTCCTGCTCTTTCTCTGATTCTCTAATTTCCTCAAAGGTGATAGTATTTGCTTGTTCTTAGTTCCTAGCTGTATTGCTGGGATTGGCCTTTTGCTTGGTTTCTGCCATGCAGTCAGAGGCATAGTGGCCTTCTTCTCTATATCTGTAGTATGTTACTGATTGTCTTTCAGTTGTAGCAGCAAACTTTTGTACTGGATTCTTCTTGAATTCTTTGACTACATCACTGAGATATGCAGTCATTTCAGCAAACTGTTTGGCCAGTTTCTCCATTGGATTGACCTTCCTTGGTTCTTGAGGTTGTGGTTATTGTAGTTGGGTATTCCTGCTGACTATGGCAGTTGGGGTTATATGGTTGATTTTTGGTGCTTGTTCAATCTTTACTCTAGTTATTCACTCTATTGTATGACCTTGTAGGTATCTGACAGTCCAGTATCTTTGGGCATAGGTGACCTTCTGTACTAGGTCCAGTGCTACTGGAGTAGATCAGATAGCTAGGGCAATTTCTTGGTGAATACCTTTCAAGAAGGTATTTTTGGCCACTTGGTCTTGAACTTGGTCAGGGTAGTCAGCAAGAACTATCTGATGTCAGATCCTTATATAAAATATATTTGGGTCTTCAGACATTCCTTAGCAGATAGTATTTAGTTGATCCTTGAGGGCTTGTTTGATTTTGTCTGTATAGTAGGCATTTCAGAGCCAGGTCTTCATGGCTAACAGTGTTGCTAGGTTGTCAGCTCCTGTATGATTAACTCCAGTGAAGGCAGTTCTTGCTGGGCCTCAAAGGCCCACAGAGAGTAGGGGTACTTGCTCTACTGAAGTTAGGGTCCTAATAGCAGCATACTGCTTGAAACCATTAATGAAAGTGATGATTGATTCATCAGAAGTATATCCATGGAATACAGGTGGTCTCATATCCATTCTGTCTGATTGTATTGTGTGGGTTCTTGTAGCAGTTGTTCATTGTTCAGCTTGAAAGTGAAGGATTTGTCTTGAATTACTAGCCAATAGGCACCAAGTTGTAATGTAGTGGACACTAAACCTGGCAAGTATGTTGGATTTCTTTATCTTGAATTCTTGTCTTCTTGACTCTCAGTCAGTAGTTCCTTGAGGCCAAATGTATCAAAGAGGTAATCCTGAAAGTCTCTTTATCAGTATACTTGTTCTTTTTCTAACACTTTCAATCTGAGGTTTATTCACTCCAAAATACTGGGGTATTTTACAAGTTTGCTAGCTATGAGCAGCTAAGCTATGTGGCTAAGTTATGAGTTATTTAGACATTGTTGAAACTTTTTGACATTGTTAAAATACTATACTATATCAGGACTTTGATTTAGAAAGTTATGAAATATTTCAACATTGTCAAAATGAGATACCAAATCAGTATTTTAATTTAGACATTGTCGAAACTTTTTGACATTGTCGAAATTGAGGACTGCTAACTATAAGGCTATGCTGTTTTGGGACTGGTCATGATCAAATGTCTATCCCTTATTCCTTCTTCCAAATTTGGCTCCACCGTCACAATGGTCATCATTACAGACAATATGTACAGTTGTCGCTTTTCTTACAGCAAGTTGATGCTCAGTAGTAATCACCGCCGAAATGTTCTTTCTTGTTTGTCACTCGTCGTTCCGGAGATTATAAATTAAATGTTTGCCGCCCGTTTTGCGCTGAACTCTTTCGTGCCCATGAATTTCCATGTTGCCAAATGCATACAATAGAAGTACGACATATAATGTTTTTAATTCGGGTGTATTTCGGGAAGACAAAATGTACGAGAAAGGTTAGTCCTTGAAGAGGAGACCAGCCGACCTTTTTGTTATGCGTATATACATAATGTCCGAATGGAGGAGGATAGATAAACAAGTTGACGAGGCAAAAGAGGAAGAATCTGAACTTGAACGGAGGACGACACGATGTCTTATACACAACCGCAAAAGCTAAATACAATGGCATTTCACGACTTATAGGCTATGATTTTCTTAGTTAGCATGTGAATATGCAGAAGTTCGTCTATCAATCTGAGCGGCTCCGATGGCTCTTTCTTCTTGACAATTAGCTTCACGAGTTCCTGGAGAGACCAAGCCGAAACGATAAACAGCTTTTCGAGCTGCAGCTCAGCCTTTATTTGCCCCAAAACGTTCTCGTGAACCTGTCATTCGATCCGCAAACACGAATTCTGATACGCGTGTCACAAAATTCATAGTGAATTCCTTGGCTGCTTGTTCCCAGGTCAATCTGCGGTTCTTTCGTTTCTTTGACTGGATGTCCTGCAGAATTTGAATCAGTAAATATAATTTACATGAGTAAAAGGTATCGTGAATGTAAATAGAGTTTTCAACATCGCAAACTTCCAGTCAGCCTTGTTCCGTAAAAAAAATACCGATACTCCCGCCTTGGCTGCTTGTCTTGCAATATCAATATTAATCTGCTTAAACCTGTGGTATCGAGATTACGAATTTAAAATCACCAACTCGATCACATATACGAGGTGAATTTCACGACATTACACTCACCTTGTGGACGTGACGATTATCAATGCATCAACAGCGAATAACATCTTGTCTTGGAAATATTTTTCATTGGGATTGTATATAGTGCCACCTCCGGGTAAATCCCGTTTTCAAGTTTGGATGATAGTAAGATCTAATGTCATCCCCAACTGGGGCGGCATTATCGGCATCGTCTGAGACTCCCATCAGACCGTTGACAAGCAAAGACTAAGCATATTTCAGATGTGTTGTTAAATGAAACGAAATTGTGATGATAGGAACATGTTTTGCACATCACTTTCATTCCATACATTTCCTTGTTCCGATTCACCAACTATGGAAACTTTATAGTGATCGTTGCAATCCATGCCACTGACTTGGGATGTCACACGCCTCGATGAAATTGAATTTAACGCTTCGCCTGCCGCTATGAAGGATAAAACGATAGTAATGAAGGGTATAGCCAACTATCCCGGCCCTGTCATTCGATTCGCAAACACGTTAGAATAAAAATTCCAATCCATCCAAAGACGCGTGTCACGAAGAATTTATAGTGAAATTCCTTGGCTGCTTGATCCCAGGTCAATCTGGGGTTCTTTCGTTGCTTTGACTGAATGTCCTGCAGAATTTGGAACGTAAAAATAGTATGCATGAGTAAAAAAGGTGTCGTGAATGTAAATACAGTTTTCAACATCGCAGGTTCTACCTGGTCAGCCTTGTTCCGTACAAAAAATACAGGTACTCCCGCCTTGGCGGCTTGACTTGCGATATCAATATCAATCTGCTTAAACCTTGTGGTATCAAGAATTCGAATTTTAAAATCGCCAACTTGATCACATATACGAGGTGAATTTCAGATATTACGCTCACCTTGTGGACGTGACGATTATCAATGCATCAAAAGCGAACAACATGTCTTGGAAATATGTTTTGGATTGCGTACAGCCTCCGGGTAAATCCCACAGGACCACCGTTTTCAAGTTTAAGTTTAATATCAAAGGTTGTCTCGACCTCCCCAACTGGGGCGGCATTAACCCCATCGTCTAAGACTCCCTTCAGACCGTTGACAAGCGAAGACTAAGTATATGTCGGATTTTTTGTTAAATGTAACAAAAATTAACATGTTTTGCACATCACTTTCATTGCATACCTTTCCTTGTCTCGATTCACCAACTATGGCAATATTATAGTGATCGTTGCAATCCATGCCCAATTTTTGCGAGCCTCTTCACTGACTTGGGGGCCACATGCCTCGATGGAATTGAATTGAACGCTTCGCCCGCGACTATGAGGGGTAAAATGATAGGAATGAAGGGTGTAGCCAACGCTCTTACGACTACCCCAGCCACTAGATTGACCGCAGCGCCGGCGATTTTCGCGGCTTCTGTTACCCTTTACCGAATTCCGGCTGTGCTTTGCTCGTTTCCAATGTAGATCGAAAGAAAAACTTGTAATTGATCCGGGTGTCGATAAGCTCACGCCCCAGATCGTCAGCTGATGACTTTGTTTATTCTCAACGTCTTCTACCTAGTTCTCAAGAGCTGGACTGTTTTCCGCGAGCTATTAATATTGCGCGTTCATATTGGACGAGCTCAATCGACCTTCGGAGCTTATCTGAAATTGATTAGATAATCCTCAAATACACTTAACATATATTCCGTAATACGTATTTTATATGTTATACCTCAAGGTTTGCGCACATGCTTGCACAAACGTTTTCTTAGTCCCAACCACACATTGCTATCAGCGCGGCTAATTGACATAAAAGAAAAGCCAAACTTGTACTATTGTCATTATATAGACACATGTGGTCGTCGGAATGACCTAATGAAGAGCCCGCATAACCTGTGGAATCATTGTATCACATCGCACTAAACACATGAGGTAGCATTCATGGGCGAATGAGCTTGTCTAAAGTTTTTACTTTGGGCATTATGCGATTCTCCGGCGATCAGCGGAGCAGAACTAAGTTGGTGCATGGGAGATCTGCAAAAAAAAGTCCTCTTTGGCTAGCCCGCAACCTTCTCCCCCCCTCAGATACCTCAGATGGATACCAACATAAATAATTAGCGGCAACGACTTTGAAATGGGCCACCTGGACTATCAGTATTACCTAGTTCAGTGCCAAGGAGTAGAACAAAGAGTTGGGTATAGCTTCCGAAAGCTTCGTAGATGAGTCATGTCAAAATCCGCAATCCCCATTCTTTTACCTGATGAATGGAGTGGCTTCGATTCACTTGACCTTGTTTGACGTTTCTTTAAATCTTTGAACTTTCGTCTCTCCATACAAAAATGAGAGCTCCACACCCTTAGTTGCTGTCGCCGTCATCCAGGCTTTACCCAAGCTCGCTAACATAATTCTCGAAGTGTGGAAACAATTCTTAAAGGTCGAACAACCAACAGATAATGATATGAAGACGAATATCAGGCGAAAAGCCATGGAACACTATGGCAAGCAGCTGGATCTCAACAGGAATACAACATTGTATTCGCAGGGGTGGCAGGAGTCGGAAAGGTTTGTCAGAAATCTTTGGTATACTCGTCTATATATTGTGCTGCTCTTGTTGCGTCGCAAATGTGTCATTGAAAATAATATCGTCGGCAGTCATCGCTGATCAACGCCCTTCGAGGTCTGGTCGACGACGATCCAGATGCTGCACCAGTGGATACTAATCAACAATCACAACGAGCAACCCCGTATGAGGTGCAAGAAAATGTCGTTCTCTGGAATATGCCCGGCGCCGGTACTAAGCACCATCCGTCGGACACGTATTTCACCTCGAATTTCTTGGCCGCATTCGACTTTATGGTCATCGTCACAGACAATAGTAAAGTAGCCGCGTTTCTTACAGCAGGTGATTCTCAGTAGTAATTACCGCTGAAATATTCTGATAAACATCACCGAACTTTGTAGACTGCGACAAGAAGACATTAGCATTGCAAAACAGTACCAAATCAAGATATACTGTCAAGGCTTAGGCGCAAAGGAATTGTCAACAATCTTGGTGTCAGTCATCTGGACTCCGAATCGCTTATGGCTCAATACCATGTAACCGCCCGTGAATTGACGCAGGACGTTAGGACGAATATACTAGAGCAGCTGTCATCATTCAATTTCCATGATCGTACGGTGCTGGTCGTGTCCTCTTGGGTCGTGCGAAACTCAAGCGAGAAGGCTGAAAAGAAGGGACACTTTTGACGAGAATCACCTCACGGACCTGGTGGAGACCTTTTTGATGATGGCTCGATCACGTATGGTGTAATTTAACGTACCATCAATCGACGTTATTCTATTCCTGACCTTTCGTAGTCTTTCTATGCTCATTTTAGACATCGTTCGGAGTTGACTTCATGAACAGTTATTATCCTCCTTTCCTTGTTCACCACTCGCCGTTTCGCGGATTATAAATTAAAACGTTCAGTCGCCCGTTTTACGACCAACTATTTCGAGCCGCTGGATGTCTATGCCACCAAAGCATGATGTTTTTTATTTGGGCATATTTCCGCAGACAAAATGGGAGAGAACGACCAGTCCTCGAAGAGGAGATCAGCTGCTCTCTTTACTGTGCGTACATAATGGGAGGAAGGTGGGCAAATAGGTTGACGGGGCACAAAGAGGAATAATCTGAACTTGAACGAAATGTGACACAATGTCCAACCGGACCTCTCATACTCTGACGACGTGTTTAATGCGGTCTACAATGAATTCTTATCATAAAGTATAAAAGTATTTAATGACCGCAGAAGCTAAATACAATAAATGCAATAATACAATGGTATTTCACGAGGAATATATTCGTATCTACGTGACGCATAAAGGTTAACAAACATGCACGCACGAAACTTAGCCCTAACCACACATTGCTATCAGTGCCACGAATTGACGTACGAGCAGAGTAAAAGAAGTTATTTTATTTCAACTAGTCATTATAGACACGGTTCAAAAGAATGTGCATGTGGGACGTAAAAGCGTGGTACAAGAATCCTGGACGCTCATATCTCACCTGTATGAAATCATTGTGCCACGTCACACTAAACATATTCACGGGCGAATGATCATGATCAGATCTCTTTCCCGAAGAATAGGGTGTAACTCAAAATCCATTCCCAGCGTGCTCCAGCCACTCCCGGTCCATTTCAGGAATAGTTTTTCCCTTGGTCATTACACAAAGATGCGGGTGTAGCTGTTGGCTTTGATTCCGACAACAAAATGACTGACATGACTAGCTCACAATCCTCTTCCACCTCAGACACCACGAATGGATACAGAACCATCCAGGATCGCAAGTACACCGCCAGCGACAACACGAAATACGTGCTGCCAAGCGGCGATGATTTTGAAATGGACCGTCTGGACTATCAGCATTACCTCGTTCGGTACGAAAGGATTTATAAATGGGGTAGAACGGGGTTGGGTATAGCGTCTGGTAGTTTCGTGTCAGAATCTGTGCTTCTTACCACATTGATCAAACCCTTGCTCTTTTTTCTAATTTCGTCTCACTTCAATAGCCACCTGATGCATGGCAACTTCAGTGCTCCCATGGAGGAAGCTCTCGAGAGTGGCATCACCGTGCTTGACGCCGGCTGCGGTTCTGGAAGATGGTGTCTCGACATGGCGGAGGATTATCCGAGTTCCAACTTCATCGGCATCGATATTTCTGGTGTCTTTCCAACCGTCGATGTTCCGTCCAACTTGACCTTTCTCAAGGCGAACACGCTGACGGGTCTGCCTTTTGAGGACTGCACCTTCGATTATGTGTTCCAGCGTCTCCTGTTCCTCGCGTTTTCACCGAGCGATTGGGAGGTAGCAGTGAAGGAGTTGGTGAGGGTCACCAAACCGGGTGGGCGGGTGGAGCTTTTTGAAGGGATGGTGAAACTTTATCAGACGCCACCAGAGTACGATATATTATACAACGCGTGTAAGTTATTTAATGTTCTGTATCGTCCGGTCTGCAGGATTTTCTTGTCTTCCTCATTGAAGAAGCTTCAAACAGCCAACTGAACAATGCGATACTCCTTCCTGCCAAACCTTTTGTAGTCTCCGAAATGGTCTTTGCCCGCGGGATAGATGAGAGTATGGTGCACGTTTTACCGGAACTCCTTGCCGCTCAGGGATTCGAGGACATTTCCTCGGACTTCGTGTCAGCTCCCGTAGGCTGGAACGGTCGCGTCGGCACAATAATGAAAACCTGTGCCATTAACTTTTGGGAGGCGTGCAAACTGACGGTAATGCCAAAATTGGGACTAGACGAAGAGGGGTACACCGAGTACTATCAAAGGGCGGTGGAGCAGTTATCGAAGACTAAGGCTTATACGAATTTACCATACGCATATGGGATGAAGCCAATTGCATAATAGTGGTTCTTTTGTAGTTGCTTTACTTTTGTTTTGATTAATTAAAATGAAACATTCCAAAAGTCTTACAAACCCGCTTTCCCATTCGCTCCGAACACCGACACCTTGACTGGGGGACCTCATCATGAATGGTCAAAGTGAAACTCGTACAATGCGTGAAGCAGGTTCAAGTGAAAAGAGTATATATGAAACACACGCCGACCGGCCCCTGTCTGCTCCACTTGCTAAGTCGCGGAATGTTTGGACGTTGTTGAGAACCAATGGAAGGAGTAGGGACACTGTTAAATGCCACGAGGGTGTTCGTTGAATAATTAAGGTTGGAATGCGAGCAGATTTAAAAGCGTTTTTTTGGGGCCAGGAACTACATATGAACCTGCAAAGCTTTGATGTATTCTCATTAGCCACTAGTTTTCTGGTATTTCGGGATCCATTTGGAGTCTCCTGTATTCAGCCCCTGGCTTCGTCGAAAATTAGATTTGATCGCTATTTACTCTGTCACGTACTGGATGTTGAACGGGAGACCCACGATAGGATGTTCCTGGACGTAACGGTAAGCTTTGACGATATGGGTATTTCAAAACAATTCCAAACCCTAGGTTTGAACATTACGTTAGGCGCGCAAATTATGTTACTTTATTGCTAATATAACCACTCAAGAATAATCATAACAGTCTCTATCTGCATGCATATGCGGCCTCTTCCTTCCATAATAGTCATTTAACAGAGTCTATTCCTCGATTTTCTTGGCGTCGGTATTGTCACGAGCCTCTATGTGCACGTTCTGCGCAGCGAGACAAAACGGTATCGATACGTTATTGAGCACCATCACAACATCAATGTGCCTATTTCATATAGTTATGAGCATAGTTCAAACTTCAGCAAAGTGGCCGAAGCCGCTTGGCACGCGGAACGTTCATGCGCACGTAACTCAGAACGTACTTTACGAAGACATAAACAACAAAACAAAGAAGCAGCTATAGGTTCTGCTAAAATTACAGATTTTTTTTATTATACAAATATTGAAAATGAAATTGAAGTTGATAAAGGTGATAATGAAATTGAAATTGATGAAGTTGATAGTGAAATTGATATTGAATATTTATCTGATGAAGATATTAATTATCAAGTTGAGATTAAAAATATTGAAGAAAAGTTAATAGAACCAAATATTAATAATCAATTAAAAGTAAAGTTAATGGCTCTTATTCAATATTTAAGACTTAGACAAATTGGTTATAATATTACTAAAGCAAGTATAACTATTACTATTAGTTTAGGATGGAAAGCTTGGAGTGTACGACGTATTATAAGTTGGTCAAAAGAATGGTTTAAAACTCAACAACTTTCTTTATCAAAACAAGGTAAACATATAAAAACTAAAAGTTTATTAACTCATGAAGATGTTTATCTTAAAGTTTCATAATATCTCAGAGAGAATAAATTTGATATTACTCCATTAAAATTTCAACAATATATTAATGAAAATATTTTTCTATTTTGTGAAATTTTTAAAACTATTCATGAAAATACAGCTCAAAATTGGTTAAAAAAAGAAGGATTAGTTTTAAGTGAAGTTAAAAAAGGAATTTATTATGATGGTCATGAAAGAGAAGATGTTTTAAAAGACAGAACAATATTTTTAAATCAAATGAGTATTTATGAAAAATTTTTAATAACATCTAATAAAAATAATATTGAAAATCTTTTTTATCCTGATCTTGAAATTGATGAAAAATATCATATTTTTATTACTCATGATGAATCTATTTTCTATTCAAATGATAGTAAAAAATTAATTTAGCATCCTCAAGATGAAATGCCTTTAAGAAAAAAAGGAAAAGAACGTACAATAATGATAAGTGAATTTTTAACTAAAACAATAGGATCTTTACATTTAAATGAAGAACAACAATTATTATTTCCAAATATACCTAAAATGACTAGAGAAACTATTAGACCAGGAGTCAATGGAGATGGTTGGTGGACTGCTGAAAATATTGTTAAACAAGTAAAAAATAAAGCAATTCCTATTTTTGAAGCTACATATCCTAGTTGTATTGCAATTTTTGCTTTTGATAATTTAACAGAACATCAAGCATTTTCAGAAAATGCTTTAAATGTTAATAAAATGAATTTAAATTGGGGAGGAAAACAAAGAAAAATGAGAAATACAATTTTAAAAAATGGACAAATACAATTTATGAATTTTGCAGATAATTATTTTGAAGAAGAAAAAAGAGGTCAACCAAAAGGAATGAAAATAATTTTACAAGAAAGAGGATTATGGAAAAATGATTTACTTAAAATTTGTCAAAAATGTATTAAAAGTGAAGAAAAATATTTAAGAAATGATTGTTGTGCATAGAGAATTTTAGAATTACAATCTGACTTTATTAATCAAAAATGTATGCTTGAAGAAATTATTACTGAAGCTGGACATAAAATTATTTTTTATCCAAAATTTCATTGTGAACTTAATTATATTGAAATATATTGGAGAGCAGCAAAACTATTTATAAGAAAATATTGTAATTATACTTAAAATGGTTTAAATGAAATTATTCCTCAAGCTTTAGATAGTATTGAATTATTAACTATCTGTAAATATGCTAAAAAATCATTTAGATATATGGTGTGGCATGCGTTTTGTATATATCTATATGTTCTTTTGCACACTTGGTGAAGCACGGTCTCGAATTATAAGAAATAAAATATATTGTTCACGTCGATTATGGGTTGGTGGTCACGTGACTGGTCATTTGATTTGTCATCAAAAGGGCGGAGTTCAGGTCAATTGACGGATTCTTCAGATATGACGGATTATTGAATAAGACTCGACTCAATGTTTAGTAGTCGATAGGCAGTTATTTGAATGGTGCACTGCTTGTATGCGCAGGAAGGTTATTCTTTTATCCTGGTGGGCAAGTTGATCAATGTGGTGGCGATCAAGGGTCCAAATACAGGTAACAGCAATCTTGGATTAAGCAGTCGGACGATCAACATGCATGGGAACTTGGGTCTTGAATAATCGGTCTGGATGGGTCTATTAACGTAGTGAGGGGACGGTCGATCGTTGATCATAGGGACGGGGCAGCGGCGATCTTGTAACTTGGCAGTTTGGGCGGGACGATTGTCAATCGTTCTAGTTTCTGGCGGGTCTCTGTCCGAAATGCATGGTGGTCCTTGGCGGCAATTTCCTTTAACAATGGTTTCCTGGTGGATTTCCTTTACCTTGGCAGCGGCTTCCTTAGCGGCGGCAATTAACTGACTGACTTGAAAACTCATGGCGATACTTGGCGGCGATTTTCTTAACTTGGCGGTGGCTTTCTTAGCAGCAGTCGATTTTCTTAACAGCGGCAAGTGAAGTTCTTTAACTTAAATGAGTGATTGTTGCTCCAGTTGTCTTGTTCCCAGAATTTTCTAGTCTCTTAGAGGCAGATGTTTCTGTAAATTTATCTTTTTACTTCAAACTATCTGACTGGTCTTGAATACGTGGCTGGGTCATGGCAAGAGAAAATTCTTTAACTCAAACCTAGAGCGATCATTGCTCTAGTTGTCTTGTTCTCAGAATTCCAGTTCTCTTAGAGGCAGGTGTTTCTTTGTAAAACTATCAAACTGACTGAGGCTTTATTCACTGCAGTTTGGGTGGGTATTTATACAGAGTTGTGCGTGGATTTTACTAAAGTATATGGCTAAGTAATTGGTAATTCCTTACTCTTGAATTAGTGTGGATTTGGAAGTCAAGTGACTAACTAGTAGAATTAGGCTAATTCTTTGTTTGTGACAAAAAAGGCTAGTTTTTGTACAACTAACTAACTAGATCAAATTTGGCTAATAGAACCATCACTGTTTGACCTGAAGTTCAATGTGACTGGGATTATGTCATCTTTTTCTTCTTTCTCATTTTCTTCAGGGTGTCTGGCCAAATCATTTTCTGTAACTTCCACCAGTGAGCTGACTTCAGTTGGAAGTTCTGAGGGTGTTGAAGAGGTGTCTGCATGTCTTTCCAAGAGATTATTGAAGTCCTCTTCCCACAAAGCAAATGGGTCACTGTTATTTCCTTGGTCTTGAGGGGTGATGTCAGCAGTGATGATGTCACCACTGATGATGTCATCATCAGTGAAAGGCATGGAGTACTCTTGCTGCTCTTGTGGTCTCCAGTCTATGAGGTTTTCTTCCACAAAATATGGAACATCTGTGGGGTTCTGTGGGGTGCGGATCCTCAGAGAAGGGCCTTGGAACAGGGCAATTAATCCTCTGATAAACTGGTCTGGATTATCTTTAAGAAGGGGGTTCCAGAGGTCTTGCACTTCTTCACTCTTGACTGGAATGGTAGATTGGGCCTCTTCTGCTACCATTTCTTCTAGGTGGTCCACCTGGTGGCTTGACAGCTCTTGAATGTCTGAGGTCTTGATATACTGAAGGTTTGGAATAGCCCAGGGAGCATGTCTGAAGATTTGATGGACTCTTCTAGCCAATTGCTGCTCATGCCTGTCCATATATGTAGCGTCTGCAATTTCTTGATGGCTGGCCTCTAGGAATTCTTAGCAGAGGTGGTGTCCCATCTCATATTCTTGCCACATGAGAAGATATTGGGTGGCCATTGAGATTCTTGTTTCCATCTCACGGCAGTTCAGAGTGTAGTGGTAGGGGTCCCTTGTGTAGAGATTCAGACTGGGAATCCTTCTAGTGTGCAGTCTCATGGCCCTTCTGATGTCATTGAACATCTGTTCTTGTACTGAGGGTCCAGGGTGGCTCCTTGACCTTGCTGTTTGGCGAGTGATGGCAGGCATTTGTTTGTAGTGAGTCTTCTTAGTTGTGGATGCTGTTGTACCTCTTCTTGTTGCTCCTTTTTATATTCTTGAAGGTCTTCTCCTTTGGTCCAGAGGTAGGGTCACCTAATTGTCAGTAGTATATCACTGAAGTCATTATGAGTCACTATGAGTTTCTGATGAAGATCATCTTCAAGATCAAGATGAGTCACAGATGAGTCACATCATACAATTGGTGGCTTGCAAAGTAATAGCAGTCTTCAGGTTCTGATATCACTAGGTTCAAAAGTATCGTCACATCTGCCCTTTGCAAAATTAGAGCCGTCCTCAGCAGTGAGTTATACAGAGATAGTGGTGTCTTGATTTCTCCAAAGAAAAGGTTATCGGCGCATTGGTAGGGACTGGCCATCCTCATATAGGGCAGAGGGCCTGTTACTGGACTAACCATCCGGGAGGAGTTCAAACCCAGCTAGTGGCTGCATTTCGATGTTTTTTGGTCTACTAAATGTTCTGCTGGTTCCGGGGTCCCAAAGTAAACTTCTGAGGCTTAAGGCACTGGTTATTGCCATATGTCATCAACAATTCAAAAGTCAATACAGAGATTGGTCAATGTGTTTTGTTTCCCTCAGATAGTAGAGTCTGATGCAGTTGCAGTGTATCTTGGTCTTGAGGATAACTCTGTCTAGAGTCTTGAGTTGATAGGTATGGTTCACGAACACTTGGTGTATGAGGTAAGGTCCTTCCAGCTGCAGACACTCATCTCTCTCTGGTAACTTTCACGTTACACAAATTCCACACACACTTTTTGACACACTTTTCATCATTTTTTGGAGAAGACTCTTAAGGTGATGGCAACCAAGTAAGGTTCTGGCAAGCATACTGGTGTGGGGGATGGGCTGGCCTTCAAATAGCAGTCCAGCAAGGGAGGGATAGGGCTGGGGCAGAGGTTCTTTGGACCGTTGATGGGTGGAGGAGTTGGAGGGGGGCAGGAGTCGAGTAAGAGGGCTGGAGGCGGAGGTGCGGTGAGCTTTGTGGCGGCTGTCAAGGGAGGAGGAGGAGGAGAAGGGGCTGAGGATTGGAAGACAGTAGGGAAGGGGAAGGGGAAGTCAGGAAGTGCTGGGGGTGCGCTCTCTGGAGGAGGTGGGAGGGCTGGGGGAGGTGTGACTGGTGTAGTGAGTGGGACTGCTGATGGTGGTGTGACGGCTAATCTGGAAAAAAATCCAGATGTGGCTGCTGATGGCGACAAGGGGGGCCAGGGGGGATCAGGGCCAATGCACAAGGGCGATCTCTCAGATGGTGTAATGGGTCTGGTGGTGGTACCGTTACTCAAGAAGTTGATCTCTGAATTCGCAGTCACGGTGAGCTTCCGGGGCCTAGTGGTGATGGCAAAGATGGTTTTGGGGCTTCTGGGGAAGCAGCTAGTAGATGTGGCATCAGTGAAGTTCTTGAAAGGGCTGGAGAGAGTGGAGGTTGGATTTGTTGAGAAGGAGCACCTAGTGAAGGCAATGGCTAAGGGGATCAGTGTGGGTGAGGTTGCGGTACCAATGTCGAGGTGCTTGCGCTGGGACCTGAGGGTGGTGCACCTGGTGGTCAAGGGGGTCCCTACGGTGTCAGTGGAGGAGACGAGGAGTAGGGTCGGCAAGGTGATGAAGGAGTATGGAAATGTTGTGGATATCAGCTTCCAGATGTGGGAGGGGACGATATTTAGGACAGGTGATGTGGAGGTGAGACTGAGGTTGGCTGGAAGGGAGGCGACAGAGAAGACTGGTGACTGGCCAAGGGCCTTGAAGTGGGGCCCGGTGGAGTGCAAGGTGTCGAGGGTGAGAGGAACTGAGGAGGAGGAGGAGGACCTCCTGACAGCCTTGTGGGAGCTGGAAGGGGCTGTGGAGCAGAGAGCAAAGGCTTGGGAGACCTTTGAGGAGGCGACAGTAGTTGAGGAGATAAATGGCAGGAAGGTGTGAGTCAATAAGAAGGCATAGGAGAGGGAGCAGGAGAGGCAGGTGCGGAGGGATCTACTGGTGAGCCTTAAGGAGAAGACAGGTATGGGGATGGTGCCCCCACCGGGGTTCACTGGTGGCCCTGGGGGGCTTGAGGCATCACAGCATGCCCCTCAGCAAAAGAAGATTATCGGCGAGGATGATCCAGGGTTCTTCATTGACCTGGATGAGGAGAAGGAGGACTGGCCAGGAACAGGAGTGTCCCTGAATGGCATCATGGGGCAGGAGACAGAGAGGGAGGATGTAGTGATGAAGAGGACACAGCATGTGAGTTTTGGTGTCCCAGATGTCATGCTTGGAGGGCTGGTGGTGGGGGTGGAGGAAGGACACCCTAGAGAAATAGAGAGTGGAGTTGCTGAGGATGATGAGGGGCATAAGGAACACAAAAGGCCCATGACCCCTGGTGTTGGGCGTATTGGGGGAGCAGGATGGCTGCTGGCCACTCTTAATGATTTGGCAGCAGATGAACTTGCGGAGGTGGACTTTCGGGTCCTGGGAGGTGCAGAGTGGCAAGGAATTCTGGTGGGAGAAGGGGTGGTGGACAAACTACTGACAGAGGTGATGGCGATCCTGTTGGTAGAGGAAGGGTATGAGGTGGATGCGAAGAGGGAGGCTGAGTTGAGGGAGGAGGCTGGGCGAGTAGTGGAAGATTGCTGGGTGTTGAAGGATGGAGCAGATCTGTGGAAGTCGGTCTGTGAGGACTACAGGAAAGAAGCAGAGGAGAAAGATGATGAGGATGCTCAGGGGGTTGCGGTGGCACTAGCAAGAAAGGAGATTGAAGAGGAAGAGGTAGAGGCAGAGCGTCTCTTGGACTTGTCTAGGATGGATATAGAGCTGGAAGTTTGAGGTGACTGAAAGAGCAGATCTATCTAAAAAAGCATTTTTCCTATGAACAGTACAACCAACATTTTATCTTTGAATGTCAATGGGCTGAGGGGAGCAAAGCATTGTCAGAATATGTTTGAATGGCTGTGTGGTTTAGAGGTGGACCTTTTTCTGTTACAGGATGTGAGGTGTGAAGAGGAGATTGATAGGTTAAATTGGACTAGGGAGTGGGGTGGGGTGGCTGAATGGTGTGGAAGTGTTGGAATTTTGATACAATGGGGCAGAGGGGAGTTGGTGGACATTGGGAGGTGGGGCAATCATATAGTCTGGGGGTTGTGGAGGAGGCCGGGATGGGGCCCATTAGTAGTTGGATCATGCTACTGTCTGGCAGTTCAGGGTGAAAGGGTGGACTGGCTGGAGGGACTATTGGAGAAGGGATCATTGATGGAGGCAGGGGTGGATATCTTGGGGAGGGACTTCAATATGGTATGAGATACTATGCTGGATAGGTCGGATGGAGGAGCTGGGGTGGTTGGTCACAGTGGTGGGCTGGGCAGGTGGGAGGAGATTGAGAGATTGAGTGCACTGAGTGACATGGCGAGGACCAAGTGGGGAATGGACAAGGTCTTCACTCACTGGGTAGATGGGCTTGGAACAAGGATTGATTGGGTGCTCTCGGCTGACTGCTGGGGTGCCAACGTCTGGCAGGAACTTGAGGTGGTCTGATGCCCCTGGTCGGATCATTGGGGAGTGATAGGGCAGGGGAAATTCAGGGGTAGTGGGGAAGGGCCTGGACATTGGCGGCTCAATTGCGCTCTTCTGTTAGATGGAGATCTGTGGGAGAAATGGGAGAGGGAAGTGGTGGCTAGTGTGGCTAGATGGAAGTAGGAGGGGGCTCCAGTGGGACTCTGGTGGGTAAAGCTGAAGGAGGCGGCAAGGATGTCCTGGAGTGAGGCAGAGAAACAGAGGGGGAGGCTTCAGAGGATGAAGGGGAAGTGGGCATCCCGCAGGATGGAGTAGCTTCTGTGGCAGTGGTCAGAGCTGAAGGAATATAGGGGAGAGGAGGAGGAGGAGGATTGGCAGGAGGCACAAGTGAGAATGGAGATTGAGGAGCTGAAGGGAGTCTGGAGGATGGAGGAGGAGAGGTGAGCACAGGGCTTGGTGGCAAGGCTCAGGTGGCAGGGGCTGGAAGAAGGAGAGAGGCCAACCAAGTATCTCTCCCAGCTGCTTAGGGCAAGGAGGGTGAAGCAGCGGTGGGAGGAGATCATTGGAGTGGACGGCAGCCTGGTGACAGGGGTCCAGGGGATCCTTGGGGAGCTTAAGAGTCGTTGGGGAAAGTTGTGGAGTGAGTAGGAGGGAGGAGCAGATGGTGAGGCCATTGTGGTATGCTTGGAGAATTGGTGCCCCCCAGAGGTGGAGGGGCTTGGGGAACTGTT
The DNA here is from genome assembly GCA_003951145.1 of Jimgerdemannia lactiflua. Lineage (NCBI taxonomy): Eukaryota > Fungi > Mucoromycota > Endogonomycetes > Endogonales > Endogonaceae > Jimgerdemannia > Jimgerdemannia lactiflua. Next base: position 1,475 of record RQIL01028888.1, on the reverse strand, counting down.
GAGACCAGTGAGAGAGGAGGAGATTCTACAGGTCCTGGTGAATAATAAGTCAGGGACTGCCCCCAGAGAGGATGGGCTGCCATGGGACTTCTGGAAGAAAATGGTGAAGGTAGAGGAGGTGCGACAAGAAATGAGGGATATGTGTGATGAGGTGATTGAGTCAGGTTCCTGGCTGGGTGGCCAGAAGTTGGGGTTGGTGGCGCTGCTGTACAAGGATAAAGAGCAGAGGGAGGACTGGAAGAATTAGCGACCGATCATGCTCCTGGATATGGACAGAAAATTAGTCACGAAGGTGTTGGTGGCGAGGCTGCAAGTGGTGGCGCAACAGATCTTGGGAGAGGAGCAACAAGGCTTTGTGGGGAGATGGCTGATTAGAGATGGCACAGCTTGGGTGCATGGAGTGATTGAGGGGGCATGGGCAGCAGGGTTGGATGGCAGGCTGGTTTTCCTGGACCAGGAAAAAGCTTATGATAGGGTGCGGCGAGTTTGGTTGTGGAAGGTGTTAGAGAGAATTGGTATACCTGAGTGGCTGGGAGATGCAATTGTCCACCTTCTGGAGGAGAGTCAGGCAGCAATTATGGTGAATGGTCACGGGGGAGTAGCCTTCCCTCTTGGGCAGGGGGTTTCCCAGGGAGACCCCCTGTCCCCCATTCTGTATGCTCTGTCCTTGGAGCCATTGCTGGATAGAGTCAGGAGGAGAGTTGAAGGGCTGATGGTACTGGGCGTGAACTGGAAAGTAGGGGCCTTTGCAGATGATATGGTGGTGGGCCTGGGCACCGTTGCAGAGGTCATAGAGCTTTAGGAGGCTGTTGGGTGGTATGAGCAGTGCTCTGGGCAGAAGCTGAACTGGCATAAGTGCGAAACAATGGTCTTGGGGAATGGGCTGGTGGGAGGGGACATCATAGGAACAATTGTCCCCCCTGGGGAGGCTGTGCGGTACTTGGGGATTTTTCTATCGGCGTATGGGTCGGTGTTACCCAAGGCATGGTGGGAGGCCAGGGTGGGGATGTGGGGAGGAGTACTGGGGAGCTGGGGAGGGCAACACATCTCTCTGGCTGGCAGGGTGAATATCTTGAATGTTTACTGAATGCCAAAGCTGTGGTATTTGGCATACCATCTGGACTTTCCAGCCTGGGTGGTCAAGAGGCTGCAGAAACTGGTGAGGGAGTGGATTTGGGCTGGCCGTTGGAGTCAAATTAAGTGGGAAGTTTTGGCGATGCCAGTAGAGAAGGGAGGCCTTGGACTGGTGGACTTTCCGAGGCACCTACATTGCTTAATGGCCTGGTGGCTGAAGAGAGCAGCGGTGCTGAAGGGGGGTGGATGGGTCCCCTTGATGCAGAAGGTATGGGAGGCGAGGTTTGCCTCCAGGGGGTCCTCTGGGGACCTTACAACATTGGTAGAGGGGGGAGGAGGTAGGAGACTCCGGTATAGGGGGTTCTGGTGGGGGGTGGCAGAGGGAGCACATAGGATCAGGG
>RQIL01028887.1:0-18374 GCA_003951145.1 Jimgerdemannia lactiflua | reverse complement strand
ATAAGCCATAGCCCTATTTATTAACTATCTATAATATATACTATATCCTCATACCATACTGGTAGCCTCCTACCCACCCTCTACCCTAACTTACTTTTATACTTATTTATTTTCTCACTCTTACTCTGTCGAATACTATCTCAGATTTAATAACTCCAATCCTCTCACTACTCTTTTTATAAATAGTCTCTACTAACTTTCTTCAGTAATCTTCTTAAGAGCTCCACCCCCTCTGTCATCCAGATAAAACATTTATCACTAATTATTTCCACCTTACTATCTTCTCTCTCTTAGTTATCAATTTGTCATTCTCAAATACTACCTGCCAGTGGCTTGCCAGATTGACCCATATTGTGAGAATCTACTTTAAGATAAGCTATTCATCACTAATCCCCTCAATATCTATTTCTTCAATACATCTGTAATATTTTAGCATAGTTTATTTCTTTTCTTTGTCTTTTTAATACTTTCCATAATCTTCCAGCATCTTCTGAATGATTAGAAATTCTTTCTCGGTACTAAGCCACAGCTAGAACATTCTTGTTACTTCTATTTCAGTCTTAACTAGTCATAGAACTTCATGGATCTTTATTTGTCATTATTGCCAAGAACCTTCCTCTTGGCATTTCCATTGATTTCTCAGATCCTTCTGGATCCTTCTTTCAGATCTTATATAAATATCCTCTCTGTTCACATGAATAAAGCTCAGAATATTTTCTCTCAGAAATCACAAGATCTTCCTGAACTCTTAGTAACTCTTCAAGCTACTTTGAACTACTAGAATCAAGTCACTTCCTCAACTTAGAAACTAGAACCATTACACTTAGTAGCAGCAGTTAAGTTGCATCTTGCCTAAACAAGAAACCTCTTAAGAACTAGTCAAATACCATATCTATGGACCCCAATGCTGACACCTGGGACTACAACACCTATAATACCTCTTATGATAACTATGTCTCACAGAACACACCCTATATTCAGCAAGAAGAAGAGGAATAGCAAATTCCTACTCAGTCATCTGGGACTCTAGAAAGCCTCTTGTATACCACATTGGCTCAAATTTCCCAACTTCAAGAATAACTAGACAAGAAGGAGGGCAAAGCTCCTGCACAGTCTACATCTATATCTATAATGGTATCTCTGACTGCAGTAAGCATCAAGTCTCAGAAGCCTGACACCTTTGATGGCCAAAGAGGAGGACTGTCTACTGACATTTGGCTTTTCCAATTGGAGCAGTATGGTGAACTGACCAATTTGGAAGAAGCAGTATTAGTCCAATTTGCTACCACACTCCTCTGAGAGAATGCTACAATATGGTGGCGAAATCATGTCCAGAATATAAGATTCTCTGGCCGAATCAAGGTCTGGAGCAAATTCTCAGATGCTATTTGAGGCCAATTCAAACCTGTCAACAGCACCAAGGTCATGTGAGATCGTCTAGCAAATGTCAAACAACTCAAGTCTGTGCAAGCATACAATGCACAATTCCTGTCTATCCTGCTGAAGCTACCTCATGTTACTAAAGACAAGAAGATTGACAAATATATCCAAGGTCTCAAAGGATAAACCTGAGTTTATATCAAACTGAAAGAACCCAAAGACCTAGATACTGCAATGAAAATTGCTGATAGGTTTGATGTCATTACTTATGGCAACCACTTCAAGCAGAAGAGACTGCCATTCAACAACAACCACAGAAGAGAGGAAACCAAAGTCAGAACTTTGGACCTGCTCTCATGGATCTAGACACCATCAATAAGAACAAGAAGAACAAGCTTATACCTAAGAAAAAAGAGTACCTCAAGAAGGCTAAAGCCTGCTTTTTTTGTCGACAGCCTGGCCACATTGCCACAAAATGTCCCAAGAAGACTGCCAAACCCAAGAGGATCCTGGTCCTGTCCAAAGATACTCAAGGTCAACAAGTCAAATAAGAAGTTGTACTCAATTTCATGCAAATTAATCCCAAGGCTCAGATTCCTCAAGCATAGTCAGAAGGAGCCATTGGTTTAGACCTTCAATCTGTTCAACAAGTCACTATTCCTGCCCATGAAAGAAGGCTCATTCCAACTGGCCTTGCAGTCGAAATACCTAAGGAACATTATACAAGAATTGTACCAAGATCTGGTCTTAGTATCAAATACTCACTAGATGTCAGTACTAGAGTCATTGATCCTGACTTCCAAGGAGAAATGCAAGTCCTACTAGTCAATGACAAGGACCAACCATATACTATCAATAAAGGTGACAGAATTGCACAGCTTATTCTGGAGCAAGCCACTTTGCCTGTCATCAAAGAAGTCACCAAGCTGTCATCAATCAAGTGAGACCAGAAAGGCTTTGGCAGCTCTGATTAAGTTGCTAGCATAGCTGAGAACTGAGCCAACTCAATGCTCATCTTCAAAGATCTAGTCAAAGGTCAAGAACTAGATGTCCTCATAGACAGTGGAGCTATCAGAAATGTTATCAACAAGAACCTCATTGACAAGCTCAAGATTCTTACCAAGCCAGCCAGTAAGAATAGTGAAGTTGTCACTACTGATGGCACCACTCTACCAATTAACTCAATTGTTGCTAAACTTCCCCTCAAGATTCAGAAGTACTGGAAATGTTTAGATTTTAAAGTAGCATCCCTAGGAGATCATGACCTAATCTTAGACAAACCCTGGCTTATATGATACAACCCATACATTGATTGGACCAAGAATGAAGTTACCCTGATTCAAGATGGAGTCAACATTACAATCAAACCAGACAAAACTCAGATGAAAACCCCAATTGCCACTCTTTCAGCAATCCAGTTCAAGAAGGCCCTCAAGAAAGCTACCTGTGCCTTTATTGTACTGATTTGACCCAAGAAAGAAGACAAGAAGCTATCAATCAGTGAAAGTGTCAAGCTATTGCTAAAAAAGTACAAGGATATCTTCCCAGATAAACTATCTGGTCTACTACTTTCAAGAGACCATGATCACGAAATCAAGCTGGTATCTGATGTGGCCATTCCCAAGAAAAAGATGTACTACATGTCACTACTTGAAATTGAAGCAGTCAAGAAAAAACTCAACAAACTCATCAAGTGAGGAGCCATTCAGCCAAGCAAGTCACCTTTTGGCTCCCCAGTCTTATTCATCAAGAAGAAGGATGATACCTTGCGAATGTGCATAGACTACCATATACTCAATAAGATTACTGTTAAGAATCATTACCCACTGCCACTCATTGACCAAATATTTGATACTCTCAAGAATGCCAAATACTTCACCAAGATTGACCTTACCTCTGGGTATCACCAAATTCACATCAAACCAGAAGACATACCCAAGACAGCATTCATGACACCATTTGGACTATACGAATTTCTAGTCATGGCCTTTGGTCTCACCAATGCACCAGCAACCTTCCAAGACCTCATATAGACTATCTTCAAGGATCAGCTCTATATCTTTATACTTGTATACATTGATGACATCCTGATCTTCAGTGGCACTGAAGAAGAACATCTCAAACATATTGAACAAGTCCTCAAGATCCTCTGTAAATACAAGCTTTATGCAAAGCTCAAGAAGTGTGAGTTCTTCAAAGATCAAGTTGAATACCTTGGACACATTATATCAGCCAAAGGAATTCAAGTAGACCCAAGGAAAATACAAGCCATTGAACAGTGGCCTGTATTAGCAAGTCTCACTGAACTTAGGTCCTTTCTTAGTCTGGCGGGATACTACTGCCAATTTGTCAAGAACTTCTCTGGCATAGCAGAATCTTTGACAAACCTCCTGCGAAAGGAACCCAACTCTGACAACTATGTTCCCTACATCTGGGACACCTTCTGTCAACAAGCCTTTCAAGAACTCAAGAACCACCTGACCCATGCACCTGTCCTTAGAAACATGGACCTGAACTTGAAGTTCACAGTTACTACTGATGTATCCAACTTTACAATTGGTGCAGTTATCTCTCAAAATGATGGTCAAGGATACAGATCTATCACCTTCAAGTCAAGGAAATTGTCTCCTGCAGAACAAAAGCTAGCCACTCATGAAAAGGAACTCCTGGCAATCATTCATGCCCTCAAGACCTGGCCATACTATCTAGAAGGAGTTGAGTTCAATGTGATCACTGATCACAGATCCCTTCAGTACATCAACACCCAACCAACTCTTTCCTATCAACAAACCAAGTGGAGTCAGTTACTTCAGACCTTTACTCTGAACATCATCTACAAGCCTGGCAAAACCCTGGTTGTACCAGATGCACTCTCAAGAAGGCCTGACCTTGCCACTATCTTACAAGTCACCATGGTACCCCAATTCCTCAACCAGATTAAGATGGCTTATGAATAAGACCCTCTGGTTCTACAAAAGGATACCAAGGATTTCAAGGAAAAGTACACCTTCAAGAACAACCTCATGTACTATCAAGACAAGGTCTATATTCCTGCAAACCCTGAACTACAATACAAGATCCTTCATAAACATCATGAGTCCCCACTAGCTGGTTACCTTGGAACCAAGAAGACCATCAAGAATGTCCAATGAGACTACTACTGGCCCAATATGCTCAAGGAAATCAAGAAGTATATTCAAAGCTGCAATCTTTACCAAAGAAACCAGTCAAGCAATCAAGCACCTACTGGTCTTCTACATCCCTTGCTGATTCTGACCAAGAAGTTTGAGCAAGTTACAATGGACTTCATTGTACAACTCCCATGAACCAAATCAGGCTATTATGCCATAGTTATATTTGTGGACTGCCTAACCAAAACCATAATTACCGAGTCAACCACAACCAATGCCACTGCCCCTGAAATTGCAAAAATCTTCTTCAAGTCTGTCTTCCACCAATATGGACTTCCCCGAGTAATTGTCAGTAACTGTGACTCCAAATTCACAAGTCATTTCTAGCAAGCACTCTTCAAGACTCTTGGAACTCAAATCACTATGTTCACTACCTTCCACCCTCAAACTGATATACAAACTAAGCAAATGAACAGAATACTTGAACAAATGCTCAGAAACTACATATCTTATAAGCAAGATGATTGGGACCACTACCTGATTTATGCTGAGTTCATCTATAACAACACAGTCCAATTATCTACTGGTCTTTCCCCTTTTCAGTTACTACATAGTCAAAATCTTGAGACCCCTACAAGTCTAGTCTCATTCCAGCAATCCAGTCACACATAAGTCCCCACTGCCCAGAACCTTATTGACAAAATAAATTCTCTTCTCAAGATTACTACTGAAAATCTGCACAAGACTCAATAACATCTAGCTAAGTATGCAGATAAGAAATGATATGATGTCACCTACACTATTGGAGATATAGTTCTACTCAAAGCCAACAATATCAAGGCCCAATCTCAAGTCAATCGCTAGTCAGCCAAATTTCAACCCAAGTACCTTGGACCCTTTAAGATCACTGAGCAAGTCTCTACCTACTCCTACTGTCTCAGTCTGCCAATAACCATACATATATATCCAGTATTTTATGTGTCACAACTCAAGGCCTGGAACCAGTTACCCTCTTACCCTGGCTGAATTCTGATACCCTCAGTACTAGTTATGGTTGAAGACCACATTGAGTATGAAGTTGAGAAAATCTTAGACAAATGAGTCCAATACCATCGCACAGAATACCTAGTCAAGTGGATGGGCTACCCTGAATACAATGCTATCTGGGAACCTGCCCCCAATCTCAAGAACTCCCAAGATCTTATTCAAGATTTTGAGCAAAAAGAAACTCATTGACTGCCCATGAGGTTCTCCTCTTAGATAGTAGATGACATACTGTACTGATCAGATACATTATGCATTGGGGCACTCACTCTAAAGGATACAGCATCAGCAACAAGATCCATAGAAGAACTCTGTAAACCTTACAACTAACAAGGTTTGAACCAGTTCTCATCTGATCAAGATGATACTTTGGCCCTTACCTTATACAAGGATGGCCAGTTCTTGCTAATGAGCTGATATATTTTATTTGTATTTTCTTTTAGTTTTATTTTCTTGTGTTACCTTCTGAATTTAATGAGGACATTGATTCTTAAGGAAGGAGAGATGTAATATTTTAGTATAGTTTATTTCTTTTCTTTGTCTTTCTAGTACTTTCCATAACCTTTCAGCATCTTCTAAATGATTAGAAATCCTTTCTTGGCACTAAGCCACAGCTAGAACATTCTTGTCACTTCCGTTCCAGTCTTAGCTAGTTATGGAACTTATGGAACATTGTGGATCTTTATTTGTCATTATTGCCAAGAACCTTTCTCTTGGTATTGCCATTGATTTCTCAGATCCTTCTGGATCCTTCTTTCAGATCTTGTATAAATATCCTCTCTGTTCTCACAAATAAAGCTCAGAATATTTTCTCCCAGAAATCATAAGATCTTCCTGAACTCTTAGTAACTCTTTGAGCTACTTTGAACTACTAGAATCAAGTAACTTCCCCAACTTAGAAACTAGAACCATTATAACATCCCAGTAACTAATCTTGTGGCCACTATATTTCTCTTTCAGATAACTCCTAATCTCTCTCCAAAAACTACTAAGAACCTCATACTCTCTCAGCCAGTATTCTGAAATCTGTACCTAGTGCTCCCAATGAATCAAATCAAAGGTCCAATTCGATTCAATTCAAATCGAATCAAAGGCTAATTTGATTCAAGTTCTGATTCAAACCCTATTTTTTGAAATGTAATAACTCAACGAATATATGTCCAAATTCAATAATCTTTAGCTTGTTAGATTTCTCTTATATAGGGGAATCTAAAAAGCTAAAATTCATTGAATTTGGACATGTATTCGTCAAGTTATTACATTTCGAAAACTAGGGTTCAAATCAGACCCTTAATTTAATTCGAATTTGATTCGATTGAACTTAATTCAAATTGAAAAATCTCCAATTCAATTCGATTTGCATGACCCTCAATTCAATTCGATTTGAATTGATTCAATTCATTTGGGAGCACTATCTGTACCACCCCCTCCTTCTACCCAACTCTCATATATTTCTCATACTCAAAGCTATTATGTTGTGAACTTAGGAGGAATAGAAAAAGAAGAGCGCTGCTTTTATTGATCACCCAATGTTATGCGCTTTTATGCGATTATTGATGATGTCACTCCAACGCCACTGTGCCACAAATTATCTATATCAAGTTGTAACCTGTAATCTCAACACTCCCGCTCAACGAGATAAAGCCAAGCTAAGCTAAGCAAACAAAACATTACCAATGGGGTGCTGTCTAGATGACCTAAAAAGGTCGAAATTCCCCACTTATAAGTATGAAAATAGGTAAAAGAAGTAGTGAAAAATGGAAATCCTGAGCAATGTTATAGGTTTCCATCACAAATATTTGCCATAACACTCATTCTACCCGTCGTTTGCCGTAATTTGCTCGCCGCTCGTCGTTATACCCATTCCTTGTACGCAAAAGTCGAACTTTACCTTTGGAAGGGCCTTTGTTAGCGAATCTGCCGCCATTTGCTCCGTAGGGATGTATAGCAGGTGTATAGCCTCGTTTTCAACGCACTCTCGTATGTAATGGTGCTGTATATCAATATACTTGGTCCTTGCATGATGTATAGCATTCTTTGCCAAAGCAATGGTGGATTGGTTATCCTGTCGTATAGTCGTAGATCCTTGAGTGAATCCCAGATCCTTTAGTAGTTCACGAAGCCAGATGGCCTCCTTCGTCGCCGTTGATAATGCTTGATATTCTGCTTGCATAGACGACGTTGCCACTGATGATTGCTTATGAGTTTGCCATGAAATGGCTCCACCATCATCGAGATAGAAGAAGTATCCTGTCGTAGACCTTCTGTCATCCAAGTCTCCAGCCCAATCAGCGTCACATGCACCGGAAAGGTTTACCGTAACGGTACTCCTGCTTACTCCTTTATCACCCAGATTGAGCATATAACTCTTTGTGCCTTTAATGTATCTGAATATGCGCTTGATTGCCATCCAATGCGAGTTGTCGTAGCATGATGCGTATTGCGCCACTTTGTTGATTGCATATGATAGGTCGGGTCTCGTCCCGAGCATCAGATACATAAGGGATCCTACTGCTTGTAAATAGAGAATGTCTTTGTCATCTTCGTCGGGTGTATCAGACTTCTTTAGTCTCACAGACGTCTCCATCGATGTTCCGACTGGCTTGCACTCGCTCATGCCAAATCACTCGAGTATTGTCTGAATGTAGGCTTCTTGGCTTAGGTGTATAGTATGCACGCTCCTGTCACATATGATGGATATCCCCAAAAGGAAAGATGCGTCACCCGAATCTGTCATCTTGAACTTCTTGCATAGTGCCGCCTTTACTTCATTAATCTCATTTATCATTCCGACCAGAATGATATCATCAACCCAAATTTCCAGGTACACTGTTCCTGAGGATGTATGACAAGTGTATATGTATAGGTCTGCTTTGCATCGTTTGAACCCATTCTCTTCTATGAGATAATCGTCAATCTTTCGATTCCACAGCCTCGCCGCCTGTTTTATGCCATAGAGGCCTTTGCGTAGTCTGCATACTAACTCCTTCTCATTGTCGTAGAGTTCGTATCCTTGTGGTTGAAGAACATATAGTTCGGTATCCACATCTCCATTTAGAAAGGCTGTCTTAACGTCCATTTGATGTATCTCATAGTCATATTTGGCTCTGATCGCAAGAAGTATTCTAAGCGAAGTAAGCTTAAATACCGGGGAAAAGGTCTCGTCATAGTCGACCCCAAAGTCTTGTGAATACCCCTTTGCTACAAATCGGACCTTGTATCACTCTATGGCGCCATTGTTATCGCGCTTGATTTTATACACCCATCAGGATCCTATGGCTTGCTGATTTGCCAGAAGAGGGACCAAGTCCCACATGTTGTTCTCGATGAGTGAATTATACTCCTCATCCATAGCCTTTTTCCACTCCTTTTTATTGCTCGAATGAATGGCTTCATCGTAGTGTGCCGGCTCACCAGTTGTTGCTATGTAAGCACATTCACAGGCATAGTTCACATGATGTTGTTTGCCATGAGATAACTTGGGTGGGTCCCAGTAATTTCCCAGATCCGCTTGGACTTCGTTATCCATCCCAGATTTGTGCTTTTTGTTGCCCTTCAGAGGAATGTCTTCTTCTTCATTATCATCTGCAATCTCTGTAATTCTCGGTTCATGGGGTCTCGTTGGTACTTGCGCTATTGATATCGTTGGCATAGGTTGTACTGTTGTTGCCGGAATTGTTGGTGTAGTTTTCGCACTCATCGTTGGCATAATTCCACTCGCCATTGGTGTAGTTCCACTCACTGTTGGCATAATTCCACTCGCCGTTGGTGTAGTTCCACTCACTGTTGGCATAATTCCACTCGCCGTTGGTGTAGTTCCACTCACCATTGGATTGGTCACTGGTATAGGAATTTCCATGCAAATTTCCCTTACTTTTTCTTTGAACTGAACATCGGGAGAGATGACTATACTGCGCTTTTGCGTATTCCACAACCTATACACTGATCTATCGTATCCAAGAAATATATGTTTATCCGCTTTAGGCTCGAATTTTCCTCTATTTCCACCTTTATCCAATATGTAAGCTTTGCTTCCAAATGTCCATAAGTGCGAGATGTCAGGCTTGGATCCACTCCACAGTTCTTCAGGTGTAAGGTTATCATCCTTAGACTGTACGTCACTTTCTTTACTTAAGACTCAAGAAATGCATCGATTGCGTATATATACCGCTGTATTCAATGCTTCGGCCCAGAAGGATTGCGGCAAACCAGCTGCATTCATCATCGTTCGGGCCATCTCGACGATTGTTCGATTGAACAGTTCTGCCACGCCATTTTGTTGCGGAGTATAGGGAGCCGTTCTAGTATGTTGTATTCCGTGCTCTTTTAAGAAATGTTTAAAGGACTTGTTTACGTATTCTGTCCCGTTATCCGAGTGTAGTATCCCTATCCAACGTTTTGTATCATTCTCCACACTCGCCTTGAATTCTTTGAATTTTTTGAATGCTTCACTCTTTGCTGAGAGGAAGTATACATGAGCCTTACGAGTGTAGTCGTCTATGAAAGTAATGAAATACTTCTTCCTGGAATGTGATGATGTACGCATGGGACTGCAGATGTCTGTATGTATAAGATTGAGTATGCCACTCACTCGTTTCATCTGTTCCTGAAAAGACCTTCGAGAAGCCTTTTTCGCCATGCAGTCATTGCAAAAGAAACTCAGAGATATACAGTTCAGCAATCCTTTCACCGAGCTATTCCTCATCATCCGTTCTAAGCTTGTCTGGCCGATGTTTCCTAACCGTTCGTGCCATATGCGCCAGGTGTCGTTTGTCATTGCGGAGTGTACCGATGTACCGTTCGGCGTACCGTCGATTGCATAAAGATTTCCACTTTTCGACGCATACATTAATTCCTTATTGTTCTTTAGATCGATTACCATTACTCCATTCGGGCATATGTTTACTCCTTTGTCTCCTCAGGCCATCATTCATCCTATCAAGAAGAGATTTTTGCCTATATCCGGAGCGTATAGTATGTCTGCAAAGGTGCCTGAGGGTTCTTTGACCTTTTCATGCAGGTGTATACCAACATTTCCTTTGCCCTGAGCATAGATAACATTGTTGTCGCCTAGTTTGATAGGTACGGGATGCTCAAACTTCTCGTACGTAGAGAACCATTCATGGTGCGCTGTCATATGTTGTGTTGCACCAGAATCCATGAGCCAAACTTCTTCGCTGCACATGTTAGTACTCGTGCTTACGTTTGCATGTTGACAGCTCTCCGCTTCTGCGAAAAACATCCTGTCGCCGCTCTGATTATTGGTGTCCACAACGTTTGCCTGACCACGTTGGTCTCTCTTTTCTTTCTTCTTTAGATTGCAGTCTTGGATGCGATGTCCGGGCTTATCACAGTAGAAGCACTTACCGCCGAACTTGGCGCATTGACCGTTTCGTTGACCTTGTCCTTTACTTTGCTTTCCTTTGCCTCGACCATGCGCGCCATAGAACGCTTTCTTGTCGTAGTCTTCGTTTGCGCCGTTGTTCTGCCTCCATTCATCGTTTAATAGGCTCGTGACGATGTACTTGTAGTCCGAAAGTTTATCGGATTTCCACATAGCGGATACAACCACATTATATGTGTCTGGAAGGCCTCGTATAAGGGCCAGGACCTTGTCTTCCTCTCTGATGAGGTCCGCTGGCGTAGAAAGCGAGTTCACCTGATTCGTCAGATCGTTGACATGGTTGGCATATTCTTGAATGCTCTCCTTGAGCTTCATCTGTAGAGTAAATAATTGTCCCTTCAGGTGGAATCTGTTGGACGCGGATGCTTGTTGATGGTGATCATGTAGAGTCTCCCAGGCTTCGTTTGCCGTTGTAGCGTTCATAACAAGTTTCATTTGCTCATTCGATAGAGCGAACGTGATCTCCCTCAACGCCTTGTGATCTTTCGCTGGGTCGTATCTCGTTATCTGCGCCTGTGGCTTCCAATAGTTCTCTAGACCACATTCCTCAAGAGGTTCCTCATATGGTATGCCCATATGGCATAATCCTTACCGTCGAAGACAGGAATCATCCTTCTTGTCATCGTAGCTGCCACCGGAGGGACTGTGGTACCCATGCCGGTACCCATTCCACTTGTGTTACTTGCCGGGCTTGGCGCCGCAGTACTTGAGCTTGGGCTTCCTGGGTTTGACATCTTTGTACATTATAGTGTAGCATATACTAAAGAGGTGTGTATTATCCGCTAATCGGGGCTCATAACCTTTGTTGTGAACTTAGGAGGAATAGAAAAAGAAGAGTGATGTTTTTATTGATCACCCAATGTTATGCACTTTTATGCGATTATTGATGATGTCACTCCAATGCCACTGCGCTACAAATTATCTATATCGAGTTGTAACCTGTAATCTCAACAGGTGGGAAGTTATTGTATATGGTGGTAAATATATCTTTATATTCTTCTATCAACTCCTGTATCTGTTGTTGCTGATCCTTGGTTAGAGTTGACTCAATGTCAACAGCTTTGATTGCTGAGTCTTCCTCCCTAGTACATTAGTCTCACTAGAGAGAACTTGTCATTTCTCAAAAATTCAAAGACTTCTTCCTCATAGGTGTCTATTAGTGGTTCGAAATATCCTAGTATTGTTTCTTTGGGGATAGTGATCACCTTGAAGCCCATGTTCCTGATAGAGATGTGAATTGGTGACATCTGGTCATAAATTCATTCTTCTGCCAGGTGTAGGTGATATCTTTCCTGAAGCTCCATTGATGGCACAAATATCAAGTTGTGAGCTTCTTCTGGGAGGTATACATTAAGGCCTTTTTGCTGGTAAGGTTGCAGGGTTATGTCTTCTCTTGCTCAGATGGGGTGGTAGATATAGGGTCTCATTTGTCTGAACTGGACTACTCTTGCTACATGAACCTTGATGGGTGGTTCCTGGCAGTCTCTATTGATGCTTCCAAAGCCTCCTTGTCCTCTCTTAGTGCCATCCAGTTGCTTTACCTCTTGGATGGTGGGCTGTGAGATCTTGATAAAAAGGATTTAACAGATAGCTTTCAAGAGGTTGAAGTTTTAGTGGGTCATTCTATTGTTGTGAATGATGACTTTGAGGGGGCCTTGGTAGTCCTGAACAATGACTCCTTCTTCCATGGTAATTCCTTTGGCTGCCAGAGATGATCTTGATGCCAGTTGACCATAGAGTCCTAGTGGTATGGCTAGTGCAATTTGAAGGTCAAAGGTCCTGGTGTCTCTGGGTTGGGTTACTGCTTGATAGGGGAGACAGAGGTCATATCCAACTGATCCTTCTGTCTGTGCAAGAGGGGGCTGGGCCCAAGGTGAGAGTAGCTTGACTTGGATGACTGGCTGGGTTTTGAGAAATGGTACTCCAGCAGCTGAAATTGTGAGTGAGAACTCCATTTGCTCTGGCTTGAAAAATGGCCAGTGTGCTCCTGTCTTTGGGTTCCTTGTGTAATTGAATCCAGTCCTTCCAAGGGGGTCCAGGGCTTTCATGAGGGTGAAGACAAGATTGACTTCTTGATTTCCTTCATGTGGGCAGCAATGCCAATGGATGATTGCCAGAATTTCCAATGGTAGATCCCAGATAGTGGCCTTGTTCTTTGCTTTGCAACCTCCTTCATGGTTGATTTCCTTGCATTTTCAGCAGGCCCAGCAGATTTGGGGTTCTTGCAGAGTGGGGTCCTTTCTCTTGACTTGGCTCTTGTGGATATCCTCGCTAAGGTGAACACTTTGATGTTCACACCAGTAACAGATAAAGGTCTTTCCACAATCACAGTGTCCTTTCTTGACAAAGCCTTCATTTTGCTCCTTGACCTCCTTGCTGGTGGGGTATCTTTTCTGATACTTGTCATAGATGGGTAGAGTAATCTGAAGGGCTTGAGTGATAGTATAGGAACTGTTGCTATCCTTTTCGATTGTGGGAGTCTCCACAGGTTATCAAGAAAGAACCTTTTGTTGTTCTTGATAAGTCTTCTTGAAGGTCTTTGGAGTTGGAGGTGGTGCTTGCCTGGAGGTTGGTGTTCATCTCAATTCATCCCTATCCTCAATTGCTGGCATTGGGACCTTCCTAATGTCCAGGATTTGGCAGTTGCTGCAATCATCTCTTGGTGAGTAGAAGCAGTTGAAATGCTCATACATGCCTAGGCAGAAAGCTTGCATGATTCAATTTTCTATCAATGGAGGTGGTGGTCATATGGATGGTCCTGCAAACTCATGTGCTGCTCTCTCATTATTGTCTCCATCAATTCTTGCTTCTAGGCCTTCAATGTCAATGACTCTAACAAAGGGTTCTTCTGGTCTGCTGTCTCAATTTCCAGGGGCATCAAAGTCACTTTCTATGTCTTGTAGGAAATTTGCTTCACTTTCATCTTCATCCTTGGTAGTGGTGGATGTTTCACCATATCCTTGCCATTCTGTCTTGGAGGCTTGACTTGCTTTCCTTGATGATCCCCTTGACTCAATGGGTACTTTGTGCTTCTGTCCATAAATGGTGAAGACTAAGAGTTGCCTTCTGATGTCCACATTGGCTCCAACTTGGTGCATCCAATCTGTTCCTAAGATCAGGTCATAAGAGGTCTCCAGAGTCACAACAGCTTGGAGAACATTTAGGCAGGCTTTCAGAGTAGATGCTGATCCATCTGTCATGATGACTCTTGCTTTTGTTCCTTTATCAATTCTCCAACCAATTCTTTCCAGCATTTTTTGGGTGATGATACAGACTGCTGCTCCAGTATCAATAAGAATTCAGGCATTTTCTCCATACACTTTTCAGCTTGTTAGTCTTATAGATTGATATTCTTGGTGTCAATTTTCATATACTGTGTGGATAGTACTGGGCACTGGTGTGTGTAGTTCTTGAATAGGAAGTCTCTTGGTATCTTTCTTAGCTTCCTTCAGGAATTTTCACCTAACTTCTGGTGCATTCTTGAGGACTTGCTTGACTGTAAGGCCTGCATCTTGAGTGTGGATATGTTCCCAAAGAGAGGCTGCTTCATGGGGCCTGCTTCTTCTTCTGTATCTAGATCCTGGGTGGGGTTTTTCATTCCTGATGGGTAACTCATCTGCTGAGGATTCTACACCTATGTATTCATCTTCCTCAAGGTCAGGCAGAGTGGTGCTTGGGGTTGTCCTGAATAGTCCTGCTTCTACTTCAGAGATATCTCTTCTAACTCTCTTACTCTTTTCTTATGGAGTGTCTGAGGAGGAATGGCCATGTCTTGGGTGCTTGCCAATTGTTACCATTACTAGCAATGGTGGGAGTGGAGTCTTTGGGGGTCTTCCTTGTCCTCTGGTCTGGGCAGGTGCTGCTTCTCAAGTTATCTTGGAGGGATAGGCTTCATAATATGAGGGGGTGTCTCCTTGGTCTCAAAGCCAGGCTGTTTCTTCTTCTATTTGATGGATCTCTTCATCCATCTAGATGAGGTTGAAATTCCTATCATTGGGCTGGATAAACTGTAGCTTTGGGCAGAATCTTTGAATGTGTCCCTGATTTCCATAATTGAGGTATGTTGGGGCATAAGAGCCTTTCGCAGGTGGACCTGATACTTATGGTGTCTGAGATGAACTTCTATTATCTCATTGCTGATAGTTTGTCCCATTGTCTTGGCAATAGTCTTGCTGTCTTCCTCCTTGATTCTTTAGCTGAGCAACTGCAATGGCCAGATATGTCATCTGTTTTTTGAGGACTATCATGGGATCTTCCTGAACTCTTGGTGGCTGCTGCTGTAGCTATTGACTGAATTGGGCTGGAGTTGAAGTTGGGGGTCTGTTCTCATAGTTGGCCAGCCAGGCTCTGAGGAATGCATTCTCTTATTCTACTATAGTTCCTTGGAATCTTGGGGCCTTGACTCTAGCAGGTTTATGGTAAACTTGTACTTGCTGGGCTGGTCTATAGTCTGCTTCCCAGCATCCTTGTGCTCTGGCAACTTGTTCCTTGATACTCCGATATCCCATTCTGATGACTTGCCTCCTGAGCTCTTCCGGGTATAGGCTATTGAGGAAGGTAGTTGAAGCTAGTACCAGTTGGACTGCAGGCTGCAGGTTTGTCTTGATCATCTGTGCTTAGATCTGATGATAGAAACTCTTCGGGGTTTCATTGACAGCTTGGGTCATGTAGGTCAGAGCTTCTTATGCTTCTTGTTAGCATTCAAGACCATTGAACTGGACATGGAGCCAGTCTTTGTGGATGGTGTATCTTTGTACATAATTTGCATTCAGTGCAAGATGAGCATGTTGTTCTGCCCTATGGATTTCTCCTCCATTCTGTCTGGCTTGATTGTATCTTTAGAGGACTGGGCCTCTCAAAAGTGACTCCATAATGCTGAGTTTTCTTTCTGCATCCCATCACTTGGTAGCTGCTTGTACCTTGATTTCTCTGATAAACTCCTCAATGTCTTCATTATCTGCACCATGGAACTTCTTTAAATAGCTCATATCTGGCTCATCTTCACTGTTCTCACTGTCTGAGGCTGATTCAGAGGTGGCATTTCTTGATGGTCCTTGTGGGAGTAGTGAAGGTGCTCAATGTACAGAGGGTTTAGGCAGAGAGTGATGTCTTAGTGGTATAGAATATCTGGTTCTTCTGATCAATATTGGGATAGGGATTCTTGATGGTTGTGTGGGTCCTCTGGTAGACTGGTAGTGGTTATTAAATACTGGGACACTAGGAGGGCTGATGTTCCTTGTTTCTTGAGGGTAGTGGCAGGGTGTAAGTGACCAAGATACAGGGGCTTGGGTAATTGAAAGTGCTAGAGGGCTGATATAACTAGTGTTGAACTTGTCTGCCCCTTGCTATTATGAAGCAGTGAGGTCTTGTTCACCTTGCTGGAAGTCTGTATAGCTATCTAAATAGTAGTATAGATTGAACTCGTCTCCTGAGTTGTATGGATGATAGTTTTCTTCTCTTTCTGATGTTTCAAAATATACTCAGTCTAGTGGAGTAGCTTGGTTGATAGCTGTGGTGATGTAGTTACTCCAGTCTGAGTTCTTCCTATAGATTAGGGTCTAGTATTCTTCAGGAAGGTCTTCTTCTAGGTTTTGGATATGGAGGAGTTCTGGTTGTCCTCTGAGTTGTCTTCTTTCTCTGTAGGTTAAACCATAGTCTGGGTCACTTCTTTCCTCTGATTCAGTTTTCTGGCTGCTATTTCTGAACAGAAATCTGGCTGCTGTTCTGATAATGGTATGTGCTTTCTTTTCTACTGGAGAGGGCTGTTGCTGGCCCTGGTCTTGTTGCTGAGTAGGTATGGCTACTGGGTTCTTGAGCCAAAAGGTCAAGTCTTTGAGAAAACTATTCCCAGTTGAGCCCCAAAATGTGGTATGCTTTTTATATAATTTATAAGGCTTCTTGCATGGCTCAATATGCCACTCATAAAGCATAGTCTTTGAATTATAAGAATTAAATATATTGTTCACATTGGTTTCTGGGTCAGTGGTCACATGACAGTCATTCAAAATATCATCAAAAGGACAGAAGGTCAATGACATCGATTGCAGGTATTCAGAATGATGGTGGCTCAATTATTTAGTTGTTGATAGCTCAATTGTACTTAAAGGGCATTCCTGGCAGGTATTCTATTTATCTGTGGCATGCGAGTTGATTAATGTGGTGGTGATTAGGGTCCAAATGCAGGCAGCTGATGATTATCGATCAATGTGAGTAGTGGCAATCTTCATATCTTGAATAAGTGGTCTGGGCAAGTCTTTTTGATGTGTGTGGAAACTTGATGGTCAATCATTAATCATGGGGCAATGGCAATCTTAAACTAAGAGGCTCATGACAGAGAGTGGGGGGGTTTCTGGTGACATTCTAATTTCTGGCAGGTCTCTGAAATGTGCAGCAGTCCTTGGTGGTGATTTCCTTAGCAGCTTTCTTTGCAGCTGGCAGTTTTCTTAACTTGGTGGTGGCTTCTTTAGCAGTGGCAAAAAGAGGCAACTTGACTGACTTGAAAATTTGTGGCAATCCATGGTGGCGATTTCCTTAAACTCAGTGGTGGTCTTGAACAAGAGTTATCCTTAGCTCTTGAAGTCTTTTCCCAAAGTTCTTACACTCAACTTTTCTTTGTCTTTCAGAACTTAAGTTGATATTGCAAATCAATTGACTGAGGTTTATTCACTGCAGTTTGAGGGGGTATTTATACAGAGTTGTGTATGGATTTTACTAAGTACATAGCTAAGTAATTGGTAATTCCCTACTCTAGAATTAGTGTCGATTTGGAAGTCAAGTGACTAACTAGTAGAATAAGGCTAATCCTTTCTTTGTGACAAATAAGGCTAGTTAAAGTGCAGTCACTGTTTGTGCAACTAACTAACTAGATCAAATTTGGCTAATAGAGCTATCACTGTTTAACCTGAAGTTTAGTATGACTGAGATTATATCATTCCGCCCCTTTCTCCACTACCATACCGGTCACAAGGTTTTGGCAGGCAACCAGCCAAGTCCTCTTTCCCCAACTCACAGCCCCCTCTACCTCGGTGCGGTTTGCTGTACCTGTTGCAGGACAGTGGGAGGAAGGCAATGGTGTTGAGTTGCCCCTCTTTTCGGTGTCGGATTGGTGCTTTCTCCACTTTTTCACGGTTCTGGTGCCTCCGGCTGCGTCTGGGGTGTACCCGTCTTGGCGCGGCGCTTTTCTCCCTTTGTCGTCATCAACAAGGTGTCGTCTCGGTGTGTCACGGGCTGTGTAGGGAGTCGGCCGACCATGGGCATCAAGTGCCAGTGTAGGTTACCTGCGGGTTGTCGGTGCCTGTGGTGGGGCCCTCTGAGTCTTGGTGAGCTTCCTGGCGAGCGCGGTTCTGGCGTAGGTGACTGCTTTCCGGGTGGAGTCGGGTGGGAGGGGAGATGGCTGTCACAGATAGGCGGAAGGG
>RQIL01028776.1:0-18379 GCA_003951145.1 Jimgerdemannia lactiflua | reverse complement strand
TCTGGATTTCAATTTTTTTTTTTTTTCACTACATTGATGACCTATTTTTATGCTTATAAGTGGGGAATTTGGACCTTTTTCGGTCATCTAGATAGCACCCTGTTGGTCATATTTAGTTTGCTCAATTAATTATTTTTATTTGCATTTCTGCACATATCTCGTTGAGCGGGAGTGTTGAATTTCCAATTTATTACAACTCGATATGATTGTGGCGCAGTGGAATGACGTCATCAATCGACGCGTAAAAGCGCGCGACGGTTAATCAACAAACAATCGCTTCTATCGCTTCTTCCTCCCTGAATTCACAACAGTTTCAATCGGTTCCCCTGCGCCCGAGTCAATTTAACTTAGCCTCAGTTTCATTCGGTCCCCTACGCCCGAGTCAACT
This sequence comes from Jimgerdemannia lactiflua, assembly GCA_003951145.1. NCBI lineage: Eukaryota > Fungi > Mucoromycota > Endogonomycetes > Endogonales > Endogonaceae > Jimgerdemannia > Jimgerdemannia lactiflua. Next base: position 17,991 of record RQIL01028776.1, on the reverse strand, counting down.
TAGTTTAGTTCCGATTCAAGTAGCATTAGTAATCTTTCAACACTCAATATCGTACGTTCACTCATCCGGTAATTTAGTCGCATTCACAACTCAGCAATTAGTCGCATACCACGTCCATTTAGTAACTTATAAATTAGACGTTAGCAACTATAATCTGTTTGCGCATCCCTCCCGCCTATCCGAGGTGTAATGAATGGCCCCTTCGCGTACGAACGCGAATGGCAAGCATTGGAAGTGTATGCTTCCATACAGCCAATCCCATCCACTTTATATTCACGCTTACATTCATTTTACCCGAACGACTTTTACGTTAATCGTATACGATTTGAACTTCATGCCAAAGGACATTTTGCTATTAATTAAAAATTATTTCATGGCAACAGCCAAATTTTCAAGCCTAGAACAAAGTTTGGAAAAAGTTGTCTTTTTTCTGAGGCCAGGGACTTTGCACATAGCCCGAGTCCTTGTGTGTCGTTTTTAGGGCAACAGGCTACACATTTAGAGCAGATTGGACACTTCAACATAATTTAGAAGCCACGATTCTCCCTTATTTTTAGGATCAGGATTGTTTGTCGGACATGTTTCAAGCACAGAATTTTGTAACAAACCATGCAGTCAAGAGATCGCCAGTCTGGTTACTTTTCAACTGATATGGGTTGAGAGGTTTCCACAAATGGCTAGAGTGGCTTTGCGGAATCAATTGTTCATTTGTAATGTTTGTAACGTGGTATGTCTGGTCTGTGCAAAAATGACAAAGATTTCCGCGTTTCCGTTGAATGGACGGGCCGATTTTGGGAAGGATACGGTGGAGCGCACTGTTGCGCTAGCTCAGCGGTTGGCTTTGTATAAATGAACTGGATCTAAAATACTTTACAAAGCACATCTTCTAGAGCGTGCACTCTTCCATAAATTTGTTATAATTGTGACGGAGCCGAATTTTATTTTAATTTAGATGAAACAATGGAGGTCTTCACTATGTATTACATACATCAGGCTATCCCCTTGACAAAGAAGGGTGCCAATAACGCAAAAGCAAACGAACATCTATGTATATACTGTTCACCAACGCTCCACCGATCGTCAATATTTTTCACTGACCATTACTCTTTCCAAATAGAGAACACCTCATAATCTGTGACCGTAAAATTTTGCGCACCGGCAAGTGCCGTGTTCAATGCACCGGTACCAGAATAATAAAATCCAATTAAGTTGCTGTAGGATGATGACGAACCGTTCGGATTATCGCAAATGTGCATGTCATGTCCACCTCCGAACGTAGGCCCGTAGCCTATTTTGTTGTAGCTGCCATGCGTAGAAGAGATGATTGTGAATTTTACTGATTGTTGTCGATGCAGTCCATCTTTCAAAGCAAACAAAAAGTTTGTAGTGGACTGAACAAAGTCGCCGTTGCTTGATTGCCAAGGGCTGAAGTTGGCACCACCAAATAGATGTCCGTTGGAACCTTTTACGAGCACGAGTGTGGGTCCTTGATTGTCGCATCTTTGGTGGAAAATGGAGGCTTGGAAGCCATGAATGGAAGCTTGGTATAGCTTGTTGAACCGCAAATTTGACGGCGAATTGCATCCAGTTATCCCATTTGCCTCTATAATCCACGTTTTCAAAAGCGTTGATGACTCGCGATTGGAGATGTCGGAAGATAAAGCATTCTTATCCTCCCTCTTAACCCTGCTCTTTATCCTCGGGGTCTCAATCGATGTGTTGTTCGGCAAGGAGAAGAACCGCTGGATCTCGACAGCTCGACGCATCGGTAGAAAGAATGTGATATTTTCGACAGAATGGGCATACTGCTCCGGCTCGAAGAGGGTGAAGCGTATCGCCGGAGTCAGTGGTCTAAGAGTGGCATTCAGCGCCATGAGCTGCTGAGCTGAAATGAGCGGCTTATCAATCCCTCCTGCGTCCGCATCCGAAGCCTCGTTGCTTGACGTCGCCTCCGAGTGTATGTTCTCGCCGATTTCGCTGGCAATGTTCATCTTCACTTGTGATTCGACCATGGGTTTCAAGACCTTAGTGTGGTGACACGCCCATTTCAAAGCCAAATTCCAGACTTCAAATTCGGCTAACGGGAGCGAGTCGGAGGTAAGGATCTGCTTGAAAAGATTTGGAGGAATTTCGTCGAAGAATGTAGCGAGCAAGACGGTAGACCCGAGGATGATTTCCATATGAATGACAGTGAAGTCAAGAAGTTCTTGGAAGAAATCGGGGAGAGTGTGTTGATGCGCGAGGATTAATCCAGGGATGAGAAATTTACTGACTGCGAGGTTGAAAGGATGGCGCTCCGGAATTCTGCTCTCGTCATCATCTTCTTTTGCAACAACCTGTTTCAGCACCTCCATCACGTTTGCTTGACATTCAACACTCAGTTCGTCTAGTTCCATCTCTTCGGCAGCAGCAATCAGGTCGAGAAGGATTGTCTTGTCGTTGACTTCGACGCAACCGGTGTAGATGTAGCGCAAGGCTGAATGAAACGCGACCTGCGAAATGTTGGGCTTGCGAATTATGCCGCTGGTCTTTTCCTTCCAGTCGTTGCTGAACAATGTATCAAAGTATTTGGAGCGGCAGCGGAGAATCGGCGAATGGCCATACATCGTAACTGGCTCGGCATTATTGCGTATCTCGTCGTCCTTCTTGGTGTCACCTCCACTAACCAAAAAACGAACATCACTGCCGCTGGGATTATTGACGAGTATGGCCATGTCTTGAGAAAGTTTAATGGCACCAGAGGCGGAGGTACGAAGTTCGGTATTTTGCATGTTGATAGTGAAGGATGTTGGTGTGAAGGAGTAGGTATATGAAATACAGTAGAGTAATGTGTTCACTCTGGAGAAAAGCGACTTTGTCTCATTTTATGTGAATAAATTTGTGGCTTTTCAATTGCCTTGAAGTCATATTGAATACGTTCAAATCAAAACCGACTTTATTCATTGGGAGATAAGGTCTGTTTTGATTTGAACGCATTCAATATGTATATTACGGTAGCGGATATAATTAATTACGAGCGCAGGAAACAAATATTACCTTTTGATTGCGGCAATCTAATTTTAGTATCCCGTTGAAATCGTGACGCGCCAAAATACTTTTTTGACCCGACTGCGCGCTGAACCTTAACCATATTAACCATACCTTCAAGGCTATGATCCCATGGCACCTACCGGTGATGCCATGTTGACAGGAACAAGTTTTCGGAAGAGGTCCCATGCGATTGGGGATCGGAATAGGAAACAAAACTGTCGCGTATCACTTATTGACATAATTGGTTAGGTGAAACGGACCGTGTGGTCTGTCAAGCCTTCCAGTCTACAAATGGAACCTCGGGAACTATTTTTTTGAATACATTCTTTTATTAGGTTGAAGGGAATTCTTGGGAATATTGTGTTAAAAAGTCGGATGCAATATTACGCTGCCCTAACGGACTCGTGTCATGTTCTCGAAACTGTTCTCTTCGTTTCCTTTAACCTTAGCCAATTGAGCTGTCACGAGACGCATGAACAGAGGCGTCTACTAACAAAGATCTGCACAGGCGAAGGATATTGTAAAAGTTCAGGCGTTTTGTTGGTGGTGGATATGTCGTCGTTAGATTATGAGTGCATTAATTGTGTGGGTCCGGTTTTTACGGGAACTGAGTGTGGTCTGCTTTTGGCATTGTGCGAATTATCTGGCGAACTCCTTTAATGTAGTGTTGTAGTCAGGACATAGACATTGAGCAAACCTGTCATGTTGCTCCAATTCTGCTCGTTTTGCACTCTTTTTAATGGCTAATTGAGAATTTCGGACGCGCGAAGCCAGGATATACTTTGTTGTTGTAGTATTCTCCTTAATCTCCACAAAACATTTCACAAGCGGACGTTGAGAATACTAGTTGCTCAGTCACTTTTCTGCCTCAATTCAAGGCCTCCTTAACCAATGTCTGCCCCACTATCGGCACTTCCGATTCTCGGTCTGCTTGGCAATTACCATCATATTGTAGATCACTCCCCTGTGGCAATATAGCAATGTTAGGATATACCAAGGATTCTCGAGAATTTTGAGGATGGTGGTCGACTGGAAAAGTTGTTGCAGGTGCGAGGCTACCGGAAAATTATAACGCTGGTTATGAAAACATCCCAGAACGCGCACGCATACTGGAGATAATTAGACAAATTTCCTTGCGGCAGATATGAGGAATTCAAAGTTGGGCTGCGCGATCTCACCAGCTATACAAAATAGTTTCCGCAGAACCCGAAGAATTTCTAAATTTCCGCGATTTAATTGAGAAAAATGAATATCTCGAGAGGCTCCAAAATTCCGCGGAAAATGGTATATATAATATAATCCAACATCGACGGGCCCATTCCGAGTACAGTTGGAAAATATCTCCGCAGAAACGGCTGCGTTTTTCGGCATCATCACTGGTGGGACCGCCATAGAGGCAACCGTAGCAGCCAACGCCGCCGCGACCGCTGGCTTTTGGTGGATTTTTCTGGGCTCAGCCGCAGATGCCGCGGAAGCTGCGACGGCGGCAGGAGCGGCGGTTCATCACTACTGGAGGATCAATCTGGTACTCCAGAAGTTTGTTCGACGAGGTCCATTTGTTCTCGCACAGTCTCCAAGATCTCAGGACCAAGCAGTCGACGTTAGAAGAGATCAACAGACAGATCGCATTCTTAACGTGTTAAAGAAATATTTGCTGCTGGCGGTAAAAAATGGCAGGGTTTTCGAAGATGTTTGGGTCGACATTGTGTATGAATGAGAGGATGTCAACAGCAAAAAACGACCCCGTTGTGATAAGCTAAACACTGCAGTAAAACGAAATCCGCACATAATTAACATAGCATAGTTACCCCGCATAGTTATCCTACTCCTGTATGTCACCCAAAGAAGGTAGTAGCCAAATTAGGAAAAGCCAGCAGACCCCCAAGGTCCAGCAGACCCCCAAGGTCCAGCAATTACTTATGCTGTATACTAGGATGTCATTTAGGTATATCAGAACAAATACTCTAAGGTATTTTTGAAATATATCATTCATCAATATCTGAAAGGTTGCTGGTGCATTGGTGAGACCAAATGGTATCACATAGAATTTGTAATATCTGAATCTTGTTCAAAATGCCATCTTTGGAATATCTTCTTCCTTGATGTAGATTTGGTGATATTCAGATAAAATATTGATAAGTGAGAAGGTCTTGGCATTATATACTTAGTCAAGTAGTTTATCAATTCATAGAAGTATATACATATCAGTTCTTAATAGAGATCTTGTTAAGTGCTCAGTAATCAATATATACAAAGACTTCTAACCTTTTTATGAATAATAAGAATTGGTATACTATATAGGATTTTAATAGATGTATGAACCTTTGTTATATAGGTTTCCTTAAGAGTTTCCAGCTTAGACTAAGCTATATAATAGATACCACAATAGGGAAGATCAGAATCAGAAATAGTTTCAATACTATATTCAACTGTTTGTATTAGTAGTAGTCTTTGAGACTGTAATAGTTCTAGTTTCTAAATGAGGAAGTGACTTATTCTTGAAGTTTCTGAGTAGTTTGAAGAGTTACTTAGAGTTCTGAAAGATCTTGTGAGTTCTGAGAGAAAATATTCTGAGCTTTATTTATGAGAATAAAGAAAATATTTATATAAGATCTGAAAGAAAGGTCTGGAAGAATCTAAGAAATCAAAGGAAATACCAAGAAGGAAGTTCTCAGCAAAGATGATAAATAAAGTTCTGCAAGTTTTTATGAAGTTCTATAACTAGCTAAGACTAGAAAAGAAGTAACAAAAATGTCCTAGCTAAGGCTTGGCACTAAGAAAGAATTTCTAAGTATTTGGAAAGTACTAGAAGGTCATAGAATATTCAAGAAAAGATAAAGAAAAAGAAGTAAACTATGTTAAAATATTATATCTCCCTCTCTTTAAAAATTAATATCCTTGTTGAAATCTCAAGATTATATAAGAAAATAAAGTCAAAAGATATCATGAATAAAATTTTTTGACTCATTGGTGAAGACCAGTCATCCTTGTATAAGATAAGGGCCAAAGTATTATTTTGATCAAATAAAAACTAATTTGAACCTCATTAGTTGTAGGCTTTATAAAGTTCTTTTATAAATCTTGTTTCTAATACTATATTCTTTAGAGTGTCCCAATGCTTAATATATCTGATCAGTACAGTATGTCATCTACTATTTAAGAAGAGAACCTCATGGGCAGTCAATAAGTTTCTTTTTACTCAAACTCTTAAATAAGGTCTTGAGAGTTCTTGAGATTGACAGTAGATTCCCAGGTAGTATTGTATTTGGGATAGCCCATCTACTTGACTAGGTATTCTATATAATAGTATCAGACTTACTTGTCTAAGATTTTCTTAACTTCATACTTAATGTAGTCTTTGATCATAACTAGTGCTGAAGGTATCAGAATTTGACCAGAGTATAGGAGTGACTCTTGAGCTATAATATATGAAATACTAGATATATTCATATATTTGCTGGTAGATTGAGATGGTAAGACCAGATAGAGACTTATTCAGTGATCTTGAAGGGTTTAAGGTACTTGGGTTGGAATTTGGCTAACTGGTGATTGACTTGAGATTAGACCTTGATATTATTGGCTTTGAGTAAAACCATATCACTAATATTATATATAACTTTTTGTCATTTCTTATCTATATAATTAGCTTGATATTGTTGAGCTTTTTGCAGATTCATAGTAGTGATCTTAAGAAGGAAATCCATTTTATTGATAAGATTCTGAGCAGTGGAGACTTATGTATAACTGGTTTACTGGAATGAGACTAGGCTTGTAGGGGTCTCAGGATTTTGACCATATAGTAACTGAAAAGGGGAAATACCAGTAGATGATTGGATAGCATTATTGTAGGCAAACTTAGCATAGATCAGATAGTGGTCTCAATCATCTTACTTATAAGACATATAGTTTCTGAGTATTTGTTCAAGTATTCTGTTCATTCATTCAGTTTGTCTATCAGTTTGAGGGTAGAAGACAGTGAATATAGTGATTTGAGTTCCAAGAGTCTTGAAGAGTACTTGCTAGAAATGACTTGTGAATTTGAAATTATGGTCACTGACAATTACTTAAGAGAGTTCATAATGGCAAAAGATGGTCTTGAAGAAGATTCTTGCTATTTCAGAAGCAGTGGTATTGGCTGTGGTTGATTCAGCAATTGTGATTTTGTGTAACATTTTAGCATAGTTTATTTCTTTTTCTTTGTCTTTCTAGTACTTTCTGTAACCTTCCAGTACCTTTCAAATGATTAGAAATCATCTCTTGACACTAAGCCACAGCTAGAACATTCTTGTCACTTCTATTCCAGTCTTAGCTAGTCATGGAACTTCATGGAACATTGCAGATCTTTATTTGTCATCATTGCTGAGAAACTTCTTCTTGGTATTTCCATTGATTACTCAGATCCTTCTAGATCCTTCTTTCATATCTTGTATAAATATTCTCTCTGTTCTCTTGAATAAAGCTCAGAATATTTTCTCCCTAAATCCACAAGATCTTCCTGAACTCTTAGTAACTCTTCGAGCTACTTTGAACATCTAGAATTTAGTCGCTTCCTCATTTAAGAAACCAGAACTGTTACACTTGGTAGCAGCAGTTAAGTTACACCTTGCCTAAACAAGAAACCTCTCAAGAACTAGTCAAACACTATGTTCATGGACCCCAATGCCGATGCCTGGGACAACAATACCTACATCACTCCTTATGGCAACTATGTTCCACAGAATGCTCCTCACATTCAGCAAGAAGAAGAGGACGAAATCCCAACTCAGTCATCTGGGACTCTAGAAAGCCTGCTGCACACCGCACTGGCCCAAATTTCCCAACTTCAAGAATGACTGGACAAGAAGGAGGGCAAAGCTCCTGCACAGTCTACATCTATACCTATAATGGTATCTCTGACAGCAGTCACTATCAAGCCTCAGAAGCCTGATACCTTTGATGGCCAAAGAGGAGGACTGTCTACTGATGCTTGGCTTTTCCAATTGGAGCAGTATAGAGAACTGACCAATCTGGATGAAGTAGTACTAGTCCAATTTGCTGCTAGACTCCTCTGAGGGAATGCTGCAATCTGGTGGCGAAATCATGTCCAGAACACAAGATTCTCTGGCCGAATCAAGACTTGGGGCGAATTCTCAGATGCTATCAAGGGCCAATTCAAACCTGTCAACAACACCAAGGTCACATGAGACCACCTGGTAAATGTCAAACAACTCAAGTCTGTGCAAGCATACAATGCACAATTCCTGTCTATTCTTCTAGAGCTACCTCATGTCACTGAAGACGAGAAGGTCGACAAGTACATCCAAGGTCTCAAAGGACAAACCCGAGTTTGTGTTGAACTAGAAGAACCCAAAGACCTAAACACTGTAATGAAAATTGCTGATAGGTTCGATGTCATTATCTATGACAACTGCTTCAAGCAGAAGAGACCGCCATTCAACAACAACCCCAGAAGGGAGGAAACCAAAGTCAGAACTATTGGACCTGCCCCCATGGATCTGGACACCATCGACAAGAATAAGAAGAACAAGCTTACACCTGAGGAAAAGGAGCATCTCAAGAAGGCTGGAGCCTGCTTCTTTTGCCGATAGCCTGGCCACATTGCCACTAAATGTCCCAAGAAGACTGCTGAACCCAAAAGGATCCTGGTTCTGTCCAAAGACACTCAAGATCATCAAGTCAAACAAGAAGTTGTACTCAATTTCATGTGAGTCAACCCCAAGGCCCAGATTCCCCAAGCACAGTCAGAAGGAGCCATTGGTTTAGACCTTCAATCTGTCCAACAAGTCACTATTCCTGCCCATGAAAGAAGGCTCATTCCGACTGGCCTTGCAGTCGAAATACCCAAGAAACATTATGCAAGAATTGCACCAAGATCTGGCCTCAGTGTCAAGCACTCACTGGATGTTGGTGCTGGAGTCATTGACCCTGACTTCTGAGAAGAAATGCAAGTCCTACTAGTCAACCACAAGGACCAATCTTATACTGTCAACAAAGGTGACAGAATTGCACAGCTCATACTGGAGCAAGCCACCCTGCCTGCCATCAAGGAAGTCACCAAGTTATCTTCAACCAAGCAAGATGAGAAAGGCTTTGGTAGCACTGATCAAGTTGCTAGTATAGCTGAGAACCGAGCCAACTCAATGCTCATCTTCAAAGGTCTAGTCAAAGGTCAAGAACTAGATGTCCTCATAGACAGCAGAGCTGTTGGAAACTTCATCAACAAGAACCTTATTGACAAACTCAAGATTCTCACCAAGCCAGCTGGCAAGAATGGTGGAGTTGTCACTGCTGATGACACCACTCTGCCAATTGACTCAATTGCCGCTAAACTTCCCCTCAAGATTCAGAAGTACTGGGAACATTTAGATTTTGAAGTGGCACCCCTAGGAGATCATGACCTGATCTTAGGCAAGCCCTGGCTTATACAACACAACCCACATCGATTGGACCAAGAATGAAGTTACCCTGATTCAAGATAGAGTCAATATTACAATCAAACCAGACAAGACTTAGACGAAAACCCCAATTGCAACTCTTTTGGCAATTCAGTTCAAGAAGGCCCTCAAGAAAGCTACCTGTGCCTTTGTTGTACTGATCTGACCCAAGAAAGAAGACAAGAAGCTATCAATCAGCGAAAGTGTCAAGCTACTGCTGAATAAGTACAAGGATGTCTTCCCAGACAAGCTACCTGGCCTATCACCTTCAAGAGACCATGATCATGAAATCAAGCTGGTACCAGATGCGGCCATTCCTAAGAAGAAGATGTACCACATGTCACCACTTGAAATTGAAGTAGTCAAGAAGAAACTCAATGAACTCATCGAGCAAAGAGCTATTCAGCCAAGCAAGTCACCTTTTGGCTCTCCAGTCCTATTTGTCAAGAAGAAGGATGATACCCTGCGAATGTGCATAGACTACTGTGCACTCAATAAGATTACTATCAAGAATCACTACCCACTGCCACTCATCGATCAAATCTTTGATGCTCTCAAGAATGCCAAATACTTCACCAAGATTGACCTGACCTCTGGGTATCACCAAATTCGCATCAAACCAAAAGACATACCCAAGACGGCCTTCATGACACCATTTGGTCTCTATGAATTTCTAGTCATGGCCTTTGGTCTCACTAATGTGCCAGCAACCTTTCAAGACCTCATGCAGACCATCTTCAAGGATCAGCTCTATATCTTTGTACTTATGTACATTGATGACATTCTGATCTTCAGCAGCACTGAAGAAGAACACCTCAAACACCTTGAACAAGTCCTCAAGATCCTCCATGAACACAAGCTTTATGCAAAGCTCAAGAAGTGTGAGTTCTTCAAAGATCAAGTCGAATACCTTGGACACATTGTATCAGCCAAAGGAATTCAAGTAAACCCTAGGAAAATACAAGCCATTGAACAGTGGCCCATATCAGCAAGTCTAACTGAACTTAGGTCCTTCCTTGGTCTGGCTGGATACTACTGCTGATTTGTCAAGAACTTCTCTGGCATAGCAGAATCTTTGACAAACCTCCTGCAAAAGCAACCCAACTCTGACCTCTATGTTCCCTACATCTGGGACACCTTCTGTTAACAAGCCTTTCAAGAACTCAAGAACTGCCTAACCCATGCACCTGTCCTTAGAAACATGACCTGAAATTGAAGTTCACTGTTACTACTGATGCATCCAACTTCGCAATTAGTGCAGTCATCTCTCAAGATGATGGACAAGGACACAGACCCATCACATTTGAGTCAAGGAAATTGTCCCCTGCAGAACAAAAGCTAGCCACTCATGAAAAGGAATACCTAGCAATCATTCATGCCCTCAAGACCTGGCAATACTACCTAGAAGGCATTGAGTTCAATGTGATCACAGATCACAGGTCCCTTCAGTACATTAACACCCAACCAACTCTTTCCTGTCAACAAGCCAAGTGGAGTCAGCTACTTCAGACCTTCACTCTGAACATCATCTACAAGCCCAGCAAAACTCTGGTTGTACCAGATGCACTCTCAAGAAGGTCTGACCTCACCACCATTTTACAAGTCACTGTGGCACCTGAATTCCTTAACCAGATCAAGACCACATACGAACAAGACTCTCTGGTTCTACAGAAGGACACCAAGGAATTCAAAGAAAAGTACACCTTCAAAGACAATCTCATGTACTATTAAGACAAGGTCTATATTCCTGCCAACCCTGATCTATGATACAAGATTCTTCATAAACATCATAACTCCCCACTAGCTGGTCATCTTGGAACTGAGAAGACCATCAAGAACATTCAACGAGACTACTACTGGCCCAACATACTCAAGGAAATCAAGAAGTATATTCAAAGCTGCGACCTGTATCAAAGGAACAAGTCAAGCAACCAAATGCCTACTGGTCTTCTGCAACCATTGCCAATTCTGACCAAGAAGTTTGAGCAAGTCACAATGGACTTCATTGTACAACTCCCACGAACCAAATCAGGCTATGATGCTATTGTCATGTTTGTGGACCGTCTGACCAAGATCACTATCGCCAAGTCAACCACAACCAATGCCACTGCCCCTGAAATTGCTAGAATCTTCTTCAAGTCTGTCTTCTACTAATATGGACTTCCCCAAGTAATTATCAGCAACCACGACCCCAAATTCACAAGTCACTTCTGGCAAGCACTCTTCAAGATTCTTGGAACTCAAATTGCTATGTCCACTGCCTTCCACCCTCAAACTGATGGACAAACCAAGCGAATGAACAGAATACTTGAACAAATGCTCAGAAACTATGTGTCTTATGAGCAAGATGATTGGGACTACTACCTGACCTATGCTGAGTTCGCCTACAACAATGCAGTCCAATCATCTACTGGTCTTTCCCCTTTTCAGCTACTACATGGTCAAAATCCTGAGACCTCTGCAAGTCTAGTCTCATTTCAGCAATCCAGTCATATACAAGTCCCCACTGCTCAGAACCTTATCAACAAAATAGATTCCCTTCTCAAGATTGCAACCACAAATCTGCAAAAGGCTCAACAACATCAAGCTAAGTATATAGATAAGAAATGTCATGATGTCAACTATACTATTGGAGATATGGTTCTACTTAAAGCTGACAACATCAAGGCCCAATCTCAAGTCAACCATCAGTCAGCCAAATTCCAACCCAAGTATCTTGGATCCTTCGAGATCACTGAGCAAGTCTCTACCTACTCCTACCGTCTCAGTCTACCAACAACAATACATATACATCCAGTATTCCATATGTCACAACTCAAGGCCTGGAACCAGTCACCCCCTTACCCTGGCCGAATTCTGACACCCTCAGTACTAGTTATGGTTGAAGACCACATCGAGTATGAAGTTGAGAAAATCTTAGACAAATGAGTCTGATACCATCACACAGAATACCTAGTCAAGTGGATGGACTACCCTGAATACGACGCTACCTGGGAACCTGCCGCCAACCTCAAGAACTCCCAAGACCTCATTCAAGAGTTCAAGCAAAAAGAAACTCATTGACTGCCCATGAGGTTCTCCCCTTGAATAGTAGATGACCTACTGTACTAATCAGGTATATTATGCATTGGGGCACTCTAAGGGATACAGCATCAGAAACAAGACCCACAGAAGAACTCTGTAAACCCTGCAACCAACGAGGTTCGAACCAGTTCTCATTCAATCAAGATGATACTTTGGCCCTTGCCTTATATGGATGGCCGGTCCTTGCCAATGAGCCGATATATTTTAATTGTCTTTTCTTTTGGTTTTATTTTCTTGTGTTACCTTCTGAATTCAATGAGAACATTGATTCTTAAGGAGAAGGAGATGTAACATTTTAGTATAGTTTATTTCTTTTTCTTTGTCTTTCTAGTATTTTCCGTAACCTTCCAGTATCTTCTGAATGATTAGAAATCATCTCTTAGCACTAAGCCACAGCTAGAACATTCTTGTCACTTCCGTTCCAGTCTTAGCTAGTCATGGAACTTCATGGAACATTGCAGATCTTTATTTGTCATCATTGCCGAGAAACTTCTTCTTGGCATTTCCATTGATTACTTAGATCCTTCCAGATCCTTCTTTCATATCTTGTATAAATATCCTCTCTGTTCTCTTGAATAAAGCTCAGAATATTTTCTCCCTAAACCCACAAGATCTTCCTGAACTCTTAGTAACTCTTCAAGCTACCAACAAACACCTTCTTCCACTACCACTCACATTACACAAATCTTGTGCAAAAACTTTGAGCAGTTTATTGAAGAAAACATCTATCAACATGGCAGCAACTCAACCTCCTGGTTGGCATACTGGGTCCGACACTAGTGTGGCATTCAGGTGGCAGTAAGGAAAAGAAGGGTATGGGCTTGGGATGGGATCTTTCAGGAAGGTGACTGGTAGAAGGGAAGCTGATGGCAGATGAGAAGAGGGAGGAGAGGGGAGTGGCAAGGGTCCAGTGAGCTTCGCAGCAGCAGTGAAGAGTGGAGCAGGGGGAGATAGAGATGGATGGCAGAAGGTTGGAGGACTGAAGGGGAAGCTGAGTGGTAGTGGAGGAGCTGGGCTAGGCATAGGGGTGAAGGGAGGGGCTGGGGGGAGCAGTGTGACTGCTGATAACAGCGAGACTGGCGATCTGGAAAAAAAAGGAGATGTGACTGCTGATCATACCAAGGGGGCAGCTGAGGGATTGTTGGTGACACGCAAGGGGGACCTGGCTGATGGTGTAATAGGGCTGGTGGTGGCACTGTTACTCAAGAAGTCTATTTCAGAATTCGCAGTTATGTTGTACTTCCAGGGGCTGGCAGTAATAGCCAGGGCAGTACTGGTGCTCCTGGGCAAGCAGCTGAAGGATGTGGCTTCTGTGAAGTTTTTGAAGGGCCTGGAAGGAGTGAAAGTGGGTTTTGTCAAGGAGGAACAAGTAGTGGCGGCAGTGGCTCAGGGGATGTGAATTGGGGAAGTCGCTGTTCTGATGATGAGGTGCCTGCATTGGGACCTGAGAGTGGTGCATCTGGTGGTCAAGGGAGTTCCGACAGTATCAATAGAGGAGATGAAGGAAAGAGTTGGTAAGGTGATGCAGGAGTTTGGCGAAGTGGTGGATATTGGATTTCAGATGTGGGAGGGGATATCATTCCGCACTGGAGATGTCGAGGTGCGGTGGAGAGTAGCTGGGAAGGAGGCGACAGGAAAAGGAGGGGACTGGCCCAGAGTACTGAAGTGGGAGCCCTTCGAATGCAAAGTATCAAGGGTCAAGGGTTCGGAGGAGGAGGAGGAGGACCTGCTGATGGCACTGTGGGAGTTGGAGGGAGCTGTAGAGCAGAGGGAGAGAGAATGGAAAGCCTTCAAGAAGGCCACGATGATGGTGGAAATCAATAGGAAGATGATTCAAGTAGACAAGTTGATATGGGAAAAGGCCCAAGGGAGGAAGCAGCAGCAGGAACTCCTCACTAAGCTTGGGGCAGATAATAAGAAGGAAGGAGCAGGGGCGAACATAGCAGAGAAGAGTGGGCAGAAGGGGTCTGAGGGTTCTATGTTCTCCAAGCATGCCCCATGGCAGAGAAGGGTAGCTGTAGAAGAAGAGATTTTCTTTGATGACTGGAGGCCAGAGAGCGATACTGATAGGGATAAGGAGAATGTGAGGCCGAAGGATGCCATTGAAGAAGTAGGGGCTAAGGTGGAGGATGTGGTTATGAAGGGAGCTAAGAATGTCAGATTTGGAGTCCCAGAGTTGGCCTTGGGGGGCCAGGTAGTTGGGGTGTCTGGAGAGAGCCTGGTGGATGCATCTGATGAGGAGTGGGATGAAGCGACCAGCACCAACCTGGTTGGAGTTGGGATGGTGGGGAAGAGGGCGATGACTCCAGGAGGAGAGCATATGGGGGAGGGGCTCTGGCTGTGCAGAATGATGAGAGATTTGGCAGATGAGGAGTTGGGCAATATTGACTTTAGACTGCTGAGTGAGAAGGACTGGAGCGACATCCTGTATGGAGTTGGAGTGGTAGGAAAGCTGGCAACAATACACCTGGCAGCATTATTGGAGGATGAGAGGTATAAGGTAGATGCTACTAGAGAGGAAGAGATGAAAATGGAGGCACGGCGGATGGTGATCGAGGGGTGGCGGGCTTGGAATGGTGGTGGAATGTGGGAGGAGGCATGTGCAGATTATAGATCAAAGATGGAAGAGAAGGATACTGAGGATGTTCAGGAGATTCTGGGGGAGCTGGAGGCTAAGGAGAGAGAGGAGCTGGAAGCTGAGAGAGAACTGGATTTGACTAGGATGGATCAGGATATGGAGATCTAGAGTGAACCTGCAACTTTAACATTTTTCAATATGAACAGTACAACCAACATTCTTTCACTCAATGTCAATGGGCTGAGGAGTTCAGAGAGACATCAAAACATTTTTGCATGGCTTAAGGATTCTGAAGTGGATGTTTTTTTACTACAGAATGTAAGATGTGATGATAAGGTGGACAAGTTAAACTGGTCAAGGGAATGGGGAGGGGTAACTGAATGGAGAGGAAAGATTGGAATTCTTATAAGGAAGGGCAAGGGAGACCTGCAAGGCACTGGTGGGTGGGAAGATTGCTTACTGTAGGGGGTATGGGCAAGGCCAGGGTGGGGGCTGGTAGTGGTGGGCTCGTGTTATTGCCTGGCAGAAAGAGGAGAGAGAATAACTTGGATTGAAGGTTTGCTAGACAGTGGATCATTGGTGGAGACTGGAGTTGACATACTTGGGGGAGACTTTAATATGGTTAGAGATATGGCAGTGGACCACTCTGATGGTGGACTAGCTGGGATGAGTAGAAGTGGGGGTCTGGATAGATGGGAGGAGATGGAGAGATTGAGTGCTCTGGGAGATGCAGGGAGGCAGAAGTGGGGAAATCAGACAATCTTCACCCACTGGATACATGGACTTGGAATGTGGATTGATTAGATCCTTATAGCTGATTGCTGGGGAATAGATGTCTGGAGGGAATTGGAGGTTCTGTGGTGCCCCTGGTTGGACCACTGGGGGGTGATAGGGCAGGGGACATTTGGGGGGAGTGAAGATGGGCCTGGACATTGGTGACTTAATTGTGCTTTGTTGAAAGACAAGGGGCTGTGGGAACGATGGGAGGTAGAGGTGTCCGATAATATAGCATGTTGGAGGAGGGAAGGTGTAGTGGCAGGGGATTGGTGGCTGAGGCTGAAGGCCACAGCACAGGTGTACTGGGGAGAGGTGGGGAGAGCTAAGGAGAGACTTCGCAGAAAGCAGATGAAGGAAGTCTCACATAGATTGGAGGGGCTTTTGTTGGCGTCTGCCTGTAGGCAGGAAGGGGCTGAGGAGAAAGAGGAAGAGTGGAGAATGGAAAGAGTGAGGATGGAAATTGAAGAGCTGAAGGCTGCCATAAGGGAGGAAGAGGAGAGGTAGGTACAAGAGATGATTGTGAGATTGAGGTGGCAGGGGTTGGAGGAAGGAGAAAGACCCACAAAGTTTCTCACAAGGCTACTGAGGGCATGCAAGGTGAGGCAGAGGTGGGAGGGTATTATAGGAGAAGATGGTGTCATGGTGGCAGGGTTGCAAGGTATCCTGGGCTCACTCCAGAGGAGATGGGGCACACTGTGGAGCGAGGAGGAGGGTGGAGTGGATGGACAGACTATAGAAAGATTCTTGGAGGAGTGGATACCACTGGCAGCTGAGGGGCTAGGGGACCTAACCCACGCTATTCAGGAGGAAGAAATTTTGAAAGTGCTGTCAGCAACAAAGAATGGGATGGTACTGGGAGAGGATGGGCTGCCATGGGATTTTTGAAAGAAAATGATGGACATTGAGGGGGTGCTTGGGGAGATGAAGGAAATGTGTAAAGCTGTAATCGATTTAGGAAACTGGCTAGGGGGCCAGGAGTTGGGGCTAGTGGCGCTCCTGTATAAGGATAAGGGGCTGAGAGAGGACTGGAAGAACTGGCACCCCATTATGCTTCTGGATATAGATAGGAAGTTGATCACAAAGATACTGGTGGCACGTCTACAGGTGGTGGCACAGCAAGTCCTGGGGGAGGAACAGCATGGCTTTGTTGGTGGTAGATTGATCAGAGATGGTACAGCATGGGTGTATGGAATTATTGAAGGGGCAAGAGCTGCAGGGGTGGATGGAAGGTTGGTCTTCTTGGATCAAGAGAAGGCATATGACAGGGTATGCCACATGTGGTTGGAGAAGGTTTTGGCAAGGATTGGAATCCCAGGGAGATTGGAGGGAGCCATTATACAGATGCTGGAGGGGAGCAAGGTGGCTATAATGGTGAATGGCCATCAGGGAGTGCCATTTTCATTGGGGAGAGGAGTGCCGCAAGGGGACCCATTGTCCCCTATCCTGTATGCACTGTCATTGGAACCACTTCTGGATAGAATTAGGAGGCGGATTGGAGGGCTGTCGGTGTTAGGAGTGACCTGGAAGGTGGGGGCCTTTGCGGATGACATGGTGGTCGGTCTGGGCTTGGTGCAGGATGTGGGAGAGCTTAAGGAGACAGTGGGCTGGTATGAGAGGTGCTCAGGCCAGAAGCTGAACTGGCATAAGTGTGAGACAATGGTACTTGGGAATGGAATAGTTGGAGACAACATTATTGGAATGGTGGTACCTGCAGGAGAGGCAGTCTGATACTTGGGCATTTTCCTCTCAGTATATGGGTCAGTGCTGCCGAAAGCCTGATGGGAGGAGAAGGTGCAGGCCTGGGGGGATGTACTTAAAGGCTGGGGGGGGTGTCATATCTCCCTGGCAGGGTGGGTGATGATTTTGAATGTTTACTGGATGCCAAAGCTGTGGTACCTGACATACCATCTGGATTTTCTAGCTTGGGTGGTTAAGCAACTGCTCAAGTTAGCCAGGGACTGGATTTGGGCTGGGAGGCGAAGTCAGATAAGCTGGGAGACTCTTGCCCTTCCTGTGGAGTGGGGGGGACTTGGACTGGTGGACTTTCCAAAGAAGTTCCATTGTCTGCAAGCTTGGTGGCTCCAGAGA
>RQIL01028665.1:0-18408 GCA_003951145.1 Jimgerdemannia lactiflua | reverse complement strand
AAGATAAAGAAAAAAAAATAAACTATACTAAAATGTTACATCTCTCCCTTCTTAAGAATCAATGTCCTCATTGAATTCAGAAGGTAACACAAGAAAATAAAACCAAAAGAAAAGACAAATAAAATATATCAGCTCATTGGCAAGGACTGGCTATCCTTGTATAAGGCAAGGGCCAAAGTATTATCTTGATCAGATGAGAACTGGATCGAACCTTGTTAGTTGCAGAGTTTACAGAGTTCTTCTGTAGATCTTATTGCTGATGCTATATCCCTTAGAGTGCCCCAATGTGTAATATACCTGATCAGTATAGTATGTCATCTACTATCTAAGGAGAGAACCTCATGGGCAGTCAATGAGTTTCTTTTTGCTTGAACTCTTGAATGAGGTCTTGAGAGTTCTTGAGATTGGCAGCAGGTTCCCAGATAGGGTTGTATTCAGGGTAGCCCATCCACTTGACTAGGTATTCTATGCAATGGTATCAGACTTGTTTGTTTAAGACTTTCTCAACTTCGTACTCAATGTGGTCTTTGACCATAACTGGTGCTGAGGGTGTCAGAATTCGGCCAGGGTAAGAGGGTGACTGGTTCTAGGCCTTGAGTTGTAACACATGAAATACTGGATGTATTCGCATAGTTGACAGTAGACTGAGACAGTAGGAGTAGGTAGAGACTTGCTCAGTAATCTTAAAGAGTCCAAGATACTTGGGCTGGAATTTGGCTGACTGGCAGTTGATTTGAGATTGGGCCTTGATGTTGTTGGCTTTGAGAAGAACCATATCTCCAATAGTGTAGTTGACATTATGGCATTTCTTATCTGCATACTTAGCTTGATGTTGTTGAGCCTTTTGCAGATTTACAGTGGTGATCTTGAGAAGGAAATCCATTTTGTCGATAAGGTTCTGAGCAGTGGGGACTTGTGTGTGACTAGATTGCTGAAATGAGACTAGGCTTGCAGAGGTCTCAGGATTTTGACCATGTAGTAACTGAAAAGGGAAAAGACCAGTAGATGATTGGACTGTGTTGTTGTAAGTGAACTCGGTATAGGTCAGGTAGTGGTCCCAATCATCTTGCTCAAAAGACATATAGTTTCTGAGCATTTGTTCAAGTATTCTGTTCATTCGCTCAGTTTGTCCATCAGTTTGAGGGTGAAAGGCAGTAAACATAGTGATTTGAGTTCCAAGAGTCTTGAAGAGCACTTGCCAGAAATGACTTGTGAATTTGGGGTCATGGTTACTGACAATTACTTGGGGAAGTCCATATTGGTGGAAGATAGACTTGAAGAAGATTCTTGCAATTTCAGGGGCAGTGGCATTAGTTGTGGTTGGCTCAGTGATTATAATCTTAGTCAGGCAGTCCACAAATATGACAATGACATCATAGCCTAATTTGGTTCATGGGAGTTGTACAATGAAGTCCATTGTGACTTGCTCAAACTTCTTGGTTGGAATCAGTAATGGTTGTAGAAGACCAGCAGGTGTTTGATTGCTTGACTTGCTTCTTTGGCAGAGATCACAGCTTTGAACATACTCCTTGATTTCCTTGAGCATATTGGGCCAGTAGTAGTCTTATTGAATGTTCTTGATGGTCTTCTCAGTTCCTAGGTGACCAGCTAGTGGGGAGTCATAATGTTCATGAAGGATCTTATATCATAGTTCTGGGTTGGCAGGAATGTAGACCTTGTCTTGATAGTATATGAGATTGTCCTTGAAAGTGTACTTTTCCTTGAATTCCTTGTTGTCCTTTTGTAGAACCAGAGAGTCTTGTTCATAGGCAGTCTTGATCTGGTTAAGAAATTCAGATGCCACGGTGACTTGAAAGATAGCAGCAAGGTTAGGCCTTCCTGAGAGTACATCTGGCACAACCAGGGTTTTGCTGGGCTTATAGATGATGTTCAGGATAAAGGTCTGAAGTAACTGACTCCACTTGGCTTGTTGATGGGAAAGAGTTGGTTGGGTGTTGATGTACTGAAGAGACCTGTGATCTGTGATCATGTCAAACTCAACTCCTTCTAGGTAGTATCACCAGATCTTGAGAGCATGAATGATTGCTAGGAGTTCCTTTTCATGTGGCTAGCTTTTGTTCTGCAGGGGACAATTTCCTTGACTTGAATGCAATGGGTCTGTGTCCTTGACCATCATCTTGAGAGATGACTGTACCAATTGCGAAGTTGGATATATTAGTAGTAACTGTGAACTTCAAGTTCAGGTCCATGTTTCTAAGGACAGGTGTGTAGATCAGGCAGTTCTTGAGTTCTTGAAAGGCTTGTTGACAGAAGGTGTCTCAGATGTAGGAAATATAGAGGTCAGAGTTAGGTTTCTTTCACAGGAGGTTTGTTAAGGATTCTGCTATACCAGAGAAGTTCTTGACAAATCAGCAGTAGTATCCAGCCTAGTGCTCCCAACGAATCAAATCAAAGGTCCAATTCAATTCGATTCAAATCGAATCAAAGACTAATTCAATTCAAGTTCCGATTCGAACCCTATTTTTCGAAATATAATAACTCAACGAATACATGTCCAAATTCAATGATCTTTAGCTTGTTAGATTCCTCTTATATAGGGGAATCTACAAAGCTAAATATCATTGAATTTGGACGTGTATTCGTCGAGTTATTACATTTCGAAAAATAGGGTTCAAATCGGACCCTTGATTCGATTCGAATTCAATTCGATTCAAACTTAATTCGAATTGAAAAATCCCCAATTCAATTCAATTCGAATGACCCTCAATTCAATTCGATTCGAATTGATTCAATTCATTTGAGAGCACTAATCTAGTCAGACCAAGGAAGGACCTAAGTTTGGTGAGACTTGCTAATACAGGCCACTGTTCAATGGCTTGTATTTTCCTTGGGTCTACTTGAATTCCTTTGGCTGATACAATGTGTCCAAGGTATTCAACTTGATCTTTGAAAAACTCATACTTCTTGAGCTTTGCATAAAGCTTGTATTCATGGAGAATCTTGAGGACTTGTTCAATATGTTTGAGATTTTCTTCTTCAGTGCCACTGAAGATCAGGATGTTATCAATGTACACAAGTACAAAGATATAGAGCTGATCCTTGAAGACAGTCTGTATGAGGTCTTGAAAGATTGCTGGCGCATTGGTGAGACCAAAGGCCATGACTAGAAATTCGTAGAGTCCAAATGGTGTCATGAATGCTATCTTGGTTATATCTTCTAGTTTGATGTGAATTTGGTGATACCCAGAGATAAGGTCAATCTTGGTAAAGTATTTGGCATTCTTGAGAGCATCAAATATTTGGTCAATAAGTGGTAATAGATAATGATTCTTGACAGTAATCTTGTTAAGTGCATGGTAGTCTATACACATTCGCAAGATATTATCCTTCTTCTTGACAAATAGGACTGGGGAGCCAAAGGGTGACTTGCTTGGCTAAATGGCTCCTCACTCAATGAGTTCGTTAAGTTCCTTCTTGACTGCTTCAATTTCAAGTAGTGATATGTAGTAAATATTCTTCTTAGGAATAGCTGCATCAGACACTAGTTTGATTTCGTGGTCATGGTCCCTTGAAGGTAGTAGGCCAGGTAGCTTGTCTGGGAAGACATCCTTGTACTTGTTCAGCAGTAGCTTGACACTTTCACTGATTGATAGCTTATTGTCTTCTTTCTTGGATCAGATCAGTGTGACAAAGGTACAGGTAGCTTTCTTAAGAGTCTTCTTGAACTGGATTGCCAAAAGAGTTGCAATTGGAGTTTTCATCTGAGTCTTATCTGGCTTGATTATAATGTTGACTCCATCTTGAATCAGGGTGACTTCATTCTTGGTCCAATCAATGTATGGGTTGTGTCACATAAACCAGAGTTTGCCTAAGATCAGATCATGATCTCCTAGGGGTGCTACTTCAAAATCTAAACATTCCCAGTACTTCTGAATCTTGAGAGAAAGTTTAGTGGCAATTGAGTCAATTGGTAGAGTGGTGCCATCAGCAGTGATGACTCTGCCATTCTTGCTGGCTAGCTTGGTGAGAATCTTGAGTTTATCAATGAGGTTCTTATTGATAAAGTTTCCAACAGCTCCACTGTCTATGAGGACATCTAGTTCTTGGCCTTTGACTAGATCTTTGAAGATGAGCATTGAGTTGGCTCAGTTCTCGGCTATGCTAGCAACTTGATCAGTGCTGCCAAAGCCTTTCTGATCTCACTTGGTTGGAGACAACTTGGTGACTTCCTTGATGGCAGGCAGGGTGGCTCGCTCCAGAATGAGCTGTGCAATTCTGTCACCTTCATTGACAGTATAGGGTTGGTCCTTGTGGTTGACTAGTAGGACTTGCATTTCTTCTCGGAAGTCAGGGTCAATGACTCCAGCACCAATGTCCAGTGAATGCTTGACACTGAGACTAGATCTTGGTGCAATTCTTGCATAATATTCCTTGGGTATTTCGACTGCAAGGCCAGTTGGAATGAGCCTTCTTTCATGGGCAGGAATAGTGACTTATTGAACGGATTGAAGATCTAAACCAATGGCTTCTTCTGACTGTGCTTAAGGAATCTGGGCCTTGGGGTTGACTTGCATGAAATTGAGTATAACTTTTTATTTGACTTGTTGGCCTTGAGTGTCTTTGGACAGGACCAGAATCCTCTTGGGTTCAGTAGTCTTCTTGAGGTATTTTGTAGCAATGTGGCCAGGCTGTTGGCAAAAGAAGCAGGCTCCAGCCTTCTTGAGGCGCTCCTTTTTCTCATGTGTAAGCTTATTCTTCTTGTTCTTGTCAATGGTGTCTAGATCCATGGGGGCAGGTCTAACAGTTCTGACTTTGGTTTCCTCCCTTCTGGGGTTATTGTTGAATGGCAGTCTCTTCTGCTCAAAGCAGTTGCCATAGGTAATGACATTGAATCTATTAGCAATTTTCATTACAATGTCTAGGTCTTTGGGTTCTTCTAGTTCAACATGAACTTGGGTTTGTCCTTTGAGACCTCAGATGTACTTATTGACCTTCTTATCTTCAGTGACATGAGGTAGCTCCAGTAGGATAGACAGGAATTGTACATTGTATGCTTGCACAGACTTGAGTTGTTTGATGTTTGCCAGGCAGTCTCATGTGACCTTGGTGCTGTTGACAGGTTTGAATTGGCCTTTAATAGCATCTGCAAATTCACCCCAAATCTTGATTTGGTCAGAGAATCTTGTGTTCTGGACATGATTTTGCCACCAGATTGCAGCATTCCCTCGAAGGAGTGTGGCAGCGAATTGGACTAGTACTGCTTCATCCAAATTGGTTAGTTCTCCATACTGCTCCAATTGGAAAAGCCAAGTGTCAGTAGACAGTCCTCCTCTTTGGCCATCAAAGGTATCAGGCTTCTGAGGCTTGATGGTGACTGCTGTTAGAGATACCATTGCAGGTGCAGGTGTAGACTATGTAGGAGCTTTTTCCTCCTTCTTGTCTAGACATTCTTGAAGTTGGGAAATTTGGGCCAGTGCAGTATATAGCAGGCTTTCTAGAGTCCCGGATGACTGGTTAGGAATCTCATCCTCTTCTTCTTGTTGGATATAGGGAGCATTCTGTGGGACATAGTTGTTATAAGGAGTGTTACCCCAGTTGTTGGCATCTATAGACATGGTGTTGTAATGTGTTCTTGAGAGGTTTCTTGTTTAGGCAAGGTGTAACTTAATCGCTGCTACTAAGTGTAATGGTTCTGGTTTCTTAAATGAGAAAGCGACTTATTTCTAAGTACTCAAAATAGCTCGAAGAGTTATTAAGAGTTCAGGAAGATCTTGTGGATTCTGGGAGAAAATATTCTGAGCTTTATTCGAGAGAACGGAGAGGATATTTATACAAGATATAAAAGAAGGATCCAGAAGGATCTGAGTAATCAATGGAAATGCCAAGAGGAAGGTTCTCAGCAATGATAACAAATAAAGATCCACAATGTTCTATGAATTTCCATGACTAGCTAAGACTGGAACAGAAGTGACAAGAATGTTCTAGCTGTGGCTTAGTGCCAAGAAAGGATTTCTAATCATTCAGAAGGTGCTGGAAGGTTATGGGAAATACTAGAAAGATAAAGAAAAAGAAATAAACTATGCTAAAATATTACAAATAGTACTTCAGTGACTGCAATTGTTGGTGAGAACTCTATTTGTTCTGGCTTGAAGAATGGTCAGTGTGCTCCTGTCTTTGGGTTCCTTGTATAGTTGAATCCCATCTTCCCAAGAGAATCCAGGACTTCCATGAGATTGAAGGCAAGATTAATTCCTTAATTTTCTTTATATGAGTGGCAATGCTAACAGATGATAGCTAGAATTTCTAATGGTAGGTCCCAGATAGTGGTCTTGTTCTTTGCTTTGCAATCTCCTTTATAGTTAATTTTCTTGCATTTTTGGCAGGCCCAGCAGATTTGGGGTTCTTGCAGGGTGGGGTTCTTTCTCTTAACTCAACTCTTATAGATATTCTTGCTCAGATGAACACTTCAATATTTACACCAGTAACAGGTAAAGGTCTTTCCACAATCACAGTGTCCTTTCTTGACAAAGCCTTCATTTTGCTTCTTGACTTCCTTGCTAGTAGGGTATCTCTTCTAATACTTGTCATAAGTGGGCAGAGTGATCTGGAGGGCTTGGGTAATAGTATAGAAACTGTTGCTATCTCTTTTGATTGTGAGAGTCTCCACAGATTGATGGGAAAGGACTTCCTGTTGTTTTTGATAAGTCTTCTTGAAGGTCTTCAGAGTAGGAGGTTGTACTTGGCTGAGGACTGGTACTCATTTCAATTCATCCCTATTCTCAATTACTGATATTGGAACCTTGAGATCCAGGATTTGGCAGTTGCTGCAATCATCTCTTAGTAAGTAGAAGCAGTTAAAGTGCTCACACATGCCTAGGTAGAAGGCTTGCATGATTTGATTCTCTACTAATGGGAGTGGTGGCTGTGTGGATGGTCCTGCAAACTTGAGTGCTGCTCTTTCATTATTAGCTCCATCAATTTTTGCTTCTAGACCTTCAATGTCAATGACTTCAACAAAGGGTTCTTCTGGCTCACTATCTTGATCTCCAGGGGCATCAAAGTCACTTTCTAATTTTTGCAGGAAATTTGCTTCACTCTCATCTTCATCCTCAGTAGTGGTGAGTATTTTGCCATGTCTTTACCATTCTGTTTCAGAGGCCTAACTTACTTTCCTTGATGATCTTCTTGACTTGATAGGTATTTTGTGTTTCTGTCCATAAATAGTGAAGACTAGGAGTTGTCTTCTGATGTCCATATTGGCTCCAACTTGGTACATCCAGTCTGTTCCCAAGATCAGGTCATAGGAGATTACAGGAGTCACAACAGCTTAGGGAACATTGAGGCAGACTTTCCCTACTTAGATTGAGATATCTCATATAAGTCCTAGGAGGGTAGATGTTGATTCATCTACTATGATGACTCTTGCTTTGGTTCTTTTATCAATTCCCCAACCAATTCTTTCTAGTATTCTCTGGGTGATAATACAGACTGCTGCTCCAGTGTCAATAAGGATTCAGGCATTTTCTTTATGCACTTTTCCACTTACAAGTCTTGTAGATTGATGTTCTTGATACTGATTTTCATGCACCATATAGATAGTGCTGGACTCTTATATATGTGGTCCTTGGACAAGAAGTCTCTTGGTATCTTCCTTGATTTCTTTCAGGAATTTTTGCCTGACTTCTGGTGCATTCTTGAGAACTTGTTCAACTATAAGGCCTGCATCTTGAGTGCAGATATGTTCCCAAAGAGAGGCTGCTTCATGGGGCTTGCTACTCCTTCTATGTCTAGATTCTTGGGGGCAGGGTTTCTCATTCCTAATGAGCAACTCATCAGTGGAGGATTCTATACCCATGTGTTCATCTTCTTCAAGATCAGGCAGAGTAGTGCTTGGGGTTGTCCTAGATGGTCCTGCTTCTGCTTTAGGGATATCTCTTCTAACTCTCTTACCCTTCTCTTGTGGGATATCCAAGGAGAAATAGCCATGTCTTGAGTGCTTGTCTGTAGACACTGTTACCAGCAATAATGGTGGAAGTGGGGTCTTTGGGGGTCTTCCTTGTCCTCTGGTCTGAGCAGGTACTGCTTCTCAAGTTATCTTAGAGAGATAGGCTTCATAATATGAGGGAGTATTTTCTCAGTCCTGGAGCCAGGCTATTTTTTCTTCCATTTGACAGATCTCTTCATCTATCTAAATGAGGTTGACATTCCTATCATTAGACTGGATAGACTGTAGCTTCAGGCAGAATCTTTGGATGTGTCTCTGATTTCCACAGTTGAAGTATATTGAGGCATAGAAGCCTGTTATGGATGGACCTGATGCTGTAGCTGATGGTGCCTGAGATGAACTCCTATTATCTCTTTGCTGGTAGTTTGGTCTGTTGTTTCAGTGATAGTCTTGCTGTCTTTCTCCTTGATTTTTCAGTTGAGCAACTGCAATGGCCAGATCTTTTATCTGTTTGGTGAAAACTATCATGGAGTCTTCCTGAACTCTTGGCAGCTACTGCTGTTGCTGTTGACTGAATTGGGCTGGAGTTGAAGATGGGATCTGTTTTCATAGTTGGCCAGCCAGGCTCTAAGGAATGCATTCTTTTATTCTGCTGTAGTTTCTTGGATTCTTAGGGCCTTGACTCTAGCAGATTTGCAGTGAACTTGTACTTACTGGGCTGATCTGTAGTCTGCTTTCCAGCATCCCTGTACTTTGGCAACTTGCTACTTGATACTCTAATATCCCATTCTGATGACTTGCCTTCTGAGCTCTGGGTATAGACCATTGAGGAAGGTAGTTGAAGCTAGTGCCAGTTGGACTGCAGGCTGCAAGTTTGTCTTAATCATTTGAGCTTGAACCTGATGGTAGACACTCTTCAGAATTTTATTGACTACTTGGGCTATATAGGTTAAGGCCTCCTGTATTTCTTGTTGTTACTCAAGACCATTGAACTGAGTGTGGAGCCAGGTCTTGTGGATAGTACATCTTTCTGTATAGTCATTTACTTGAAGATGGTTGGCATACTCTTTTCTATAGATCTCATCTATGTTCTGCTTGGCTTGGCTGTATCTCTGTAGAGCTGGGCCTCTCATGAGTGATTCTATGATTCTGAGTTGTCTTTGAATATCCCACTGCTTGGCAGCTACTTATACCTCAATTTCTTCAATAAACTCCTCAATGCCTTCATTATCTGTACTATGGAACTTCTGTAAGTAGCTCATGTCTGGCTCATCTTCACTGTTCTTGCTGTCTGAGTCTGGTTTGGGAGTGGTATTCCTTAATAGTCTGGAGGATGGTAAAGGTGCTCAATATACTGGGAGTGCTGATAGGGGGCAGTGTCTTGGTGATATAGAAAATATAGTTCTTCTGATCAAAGCTAGAGTAGAGGGCCTTGATAGTAGTGGGGGTCCTCTGGTAGACTGATGATAGTTATTGAATACTGGGGCACTAAGAGAGCTAGTGTTTCTTGTTTCTTGTAGATAGTAGCAGAGTATAAGTAACCAAGATACTAGAGGGCTAATATAACTGGTATTGGACTCATCTGCCCCTTGCTGGATGTCTGTATTGCTGTCTGTATGGTAGTATAGATTGAACTCATCTTCTGAGTTGTATAGATGGTAGTCTTCCTCTCCTTCTGATGTTTCAAAGTATACTTAGTCTAGTGGAGTAGCTCAGTTGATAGTTGTAGTGATATAATCACTCTTGTCTAAGTTCTTTCTATAGATTAGGGTCTGGTATTCTTCAGAAAGATCTTCTTCTAGGTCTTGGATCTAGAGGGGTTCTGGTTGTCCTCTGAGTTGTCTCCTTTTCCTTGAAGTTAAACTATAATCTGGGTCACTTCTTTTTTCTGATTCAGTTTTCTAGCTACTATTTCTGAACAGAGTTCTGGCTGCTGTTCTAAAAATGGTATGTGCTTTTTTTTCTACTAAAGAGGGCTATTGCTGGCCCTGGTCTTATTGCTGAGTAGGTCCTCCTGAATTCTCCACTATAGATAGCTGCTGGATTCTTAAGCCAAAAGATCAAGTCTTTAAGAAAACTATTTCCAATTGAGCCCCCAAAATATAGCATGCTATTTGTATAACTATAAGCTTCAAATATAGCTCAATATGCTACTTGTGAAGTGCAGTCTTATATATCTGAGTGTGTTTGCATTGATTACAGATCAGTAGTCATATGATGGGTTGTCTGATTTATTCATTGATGGCTCAATTATTCAGTAGTTGATGGGTGATGGATCAATTATACTCAAAGAGCATTCCCAGTAAATATTCTATTATTCTTGGCAGGTGGGCAGTTGATCAACATGTATGAGGCAGTGATCAGGGTCCAAATATGAGTAATAATAATCTTGAATTATATAGTCAGGTAGTTGATCAACATGCATGGGGCAGCAATGATCTTTCTGTCTTAAATAAGTAGTCTGGACAGATCAATTAACATGGTGCAGATCAGGTTCCAGTTATGGGTAGTTGTCATCAATTGTAGAGCAGCAGCAATCTTGAAACTTGACAGTTTGGGTCTTTAATGTGTGTGAGAACTTAAGCAGTTCATGACATTGGACAGGAATCATTTGTAGCAATAGTTGATGGCTTGATCACTTATGTTATATATTTAATTAACTTGAGAGCAGGCTTCTGGTGGTCTTGTATCTTGGTGGCAATTTTCTGGTAGTTTTCTTTAACTTGGCAGTTTTTTTTAATAGCAGTTGATTTTCTTAAACTCAGTGACAGTCTTGAACAAGAGTTATCTTTAGCTTTTGGAGTCTTTTCCCAAAGTTTCTCAAAAAACTTAAGTTGGTTTATCTTATACTAGACTTCTTGTTATTCAGATAAATGTCAATTGACTGAGGTTTATTCACTGCAGTTTGGGGGGGTATTTATATAGAGTTGTGTATGGATTTTGCTAAGTATATGGCTAAGTAATTAGTAATTCCCTACTCTTGAATTAGCATAGATTTGAAAGTCAAGTGACTAACTAGTAGAATAAGGCTAATTCTTTATTTGTGATGAATAAGACTAGTTAAAGTGCAGTCACTGTTTGTGCAATCAACTAACTAGATCAAATTTGGCTAATAGAACCATTACTGTTTAACCTGAAGTTCAGTGTGATTAAGATTATGTCATCCTCTTTCTCATCCTTATTTTCTTCAGGGTATCTGGCCAAATCATTTTCTGCAACTTCCACCAGTAAGCTAAGATCAGTGGGGAGTTCTGGGGGTGGGGAAGAGATGTCTGTATGTATTTCTAAGAGGTTGTTGAAGTCTTCTTCCCACAAAACAAATGAGTCACTGCTATTTCCTTGGTCTTAGTCTTGTGGAGTAATGTTAGCAGTAATGATGTCACCACTGATGATGTCATCATCAGTAAAAGGTATAGAGTACTCTTGCTACTCTTGTGGTCTCCAATCTATGAGGTTTTTCTCCACAAAGTAGGAGATATCTGTGGAGTTCTGGGGGGTATAGATTCTCAGAGAGGGGTCTTGGAATAGAGTAATCAAATCACAAATGAACTAGTCTGGATTGTCTTCTAGGAGGGGGTTCTAAAAGTCTTGCACTTCTTTACTCTTAACTAGAATAGTAGATTGGGCTTCTTCTGTTACCATTTCTTCTAGGTGGTCTACCCAGCAGCTTGACAGCTCTTGAATATCAGAGGTCTTGACATACTATAGGTTTGGAATGGCCCAGAGAGCATGTCTGAAGATTTAGTGAACTCTTCTGGCCAATTACTGCTCATATCTATCTATACATATAGTGTCTGCAATTTCTTGATGGCTGGCTTCTGAGAATTCTTGGCAGAGATGGTATCTCATCTCATATTCCTGCCATATAAGAAGACATTATATGGCCATTGAGATTTTTGTTTCCATTTCACAGTAGTTTAGAGTATAGTAGTAGGGGTCCCTTATATAGAGATTCAGACTGGAGATCCTTCTAGTGTGCAGTCTCATGGCCCTTCTGATATCATTGAACATCTATTCTTAAACAGATGACCTAGGGTGGCTCCTTGATCTTGCTGTTTGGCAGGTGATGGCAGGCATTTTGTTTGTGGTAAGTCTTCTTAATTATAGATACTATTGTACCTCTTCTTGATGCTCCTTTTTATATTCTTGAAAGTCTTTTCCTTTAGTCCAAGGTAGGGTCACCTGATTGTCAGTAGTATACTACTGATGTAACATTTTAGCATAGTTTATTTCTTTTTCTTTGTCTTTCTAGTATTTTCTGTAACCTTCCAGTATCTTCCAAATGATTAGGAATCATCTCTTGGCACTAAGCCACAGCTAGAACATTCTTGTCACTTCCGTTCCAGTCTTAGCTAGTCACAGAACTTCATGGAACATTGCAGATCTTTATTTGTCATCATTGCTGAGAAACTTCTTCTTGGCATTTTCATTGATTACTCAGATCCTTCCAGATCCTTTTTTCATATCTTGTATAAATATCCTCTCTGTTCTCTTGAATAAAGCTTAGAATATTTTCTCCCAGAATCCACAAGTCTTCCTGAACTCTTAGTAACTCTTTGAGCTACTTTGAACCTCTAGAATTTAGTTGCTTCCTTATTTAAGAAACCAGAACCATTACACTTGGTAGCAGCAGTTAAGTTACACCTTGCCTAAACAAGAAACCTCTCAAGAACTAGTCAAACACCATGTCCATGGACTCCAATGCCAATGCCTGGGACAATAACACCTACAGCACCCCTTATAGCAACTATGTCCCACAGAATGCTCCTCATATTCAGCAAGAAGAGGAGGATAAAATCCCTACTCAGTCATTCGGGACTCTAGAAAGCCTGCTGCACACTGCACTGGCTCAAATTTCCCAACTTCAAGAACAACTGGACAAGAAGGAGGGCAAAGCTCCTGCATAGTCTACATCTATACCTACAATGGTATCTCTGACAGCAGTCACCATCAAGCCTCAGAAGCCTGATACCTTTGATGGCCAAAGAGGAGGACTGTCTACTGACACTTGGCTTTTCCAATTGGAGCAGTATGGAGAACTGACCAATCTGGATGAAGCAGTACTAGTCCAAATTGCTGCCACACTCCTCCGAGAGAATGCTGCAATCTGGTGGCGAAATCATGTCCAGAACACAAGATTCTCTGGCCGAATCAAGACCTGGGGTGAATTCTCAGATGCTATTAAGGGCCAATTCAAACCTGTCAATAGCACCAAGGTCGCACAAGACCACCTGGCAAATATCAAATAACTCAAGTCTGTGCAAGCATACAATGCACAATTTCTGTCAATTCTTTTGGAGCTACCTCATGTTACTGAAGACGAGAAGGTTGACAAGTACATCCAAGGTCTCAAAGGACAAACCTGAGTTTGTGTTGAATTAGAAGAACCCAAAGACCTAGACACTGCAATAAAAATTGCTAATAGGTTCGATGTCATTACCTATGGCAACTGCTTTGAGCAGAAGAGACCACCATTCAACAACAACCCCAGAAGGGAGGAAACCAAAGTCAGAACTGTTGGACCTGCCCCCATGGACCTAGACACCATCGACAAGAACAAGAAGAACAAGCTTACACCTGAGAAAAAGAAGCATCTCAAGAAGGCGGGAGCCTGCTTCTTTTGCTGACAGCCTGGCCACATTGCTACAAAATGTCCCAAGAAGACTACTGAACCCAAGAGGATCCTGGTTCTGTCCAAAGACACTCAAGGTCATCAAGTCAAATAAGAAGTTGTACTCAATTTCATACAAGTCAATCTCAAGGCCCAGATTCCTCAAGCATAGTCAGAAGGAGCCATTGGTTTAGACCTTCAATCCATCCAACAAGTCACCATCCCTGCTCATGAAAGAAGGCTTATTCCAACTGGCCTTGCAGTCGAAATACCCAAGGAACATTATGCAAGAATTACACCAAGATCTGGCCTCAGTGTCAAGCACTCACTGAATATTGGCACTGGAGTCATTGACCCTGACTTCCAAGAAGAAATGCAAGTCCTACTAGTCAACCACAAGGACCAACCTTACACTGTCAATGAAGGTGACAGAATTGCCCAGCTCATCCTGGAGCAAGCCACTCTACCTGCCATCAAGGAAGTCACCAAGTTATCTTCAACCAAGTGAGATCAGAAAGGCTTTGGCAGCACTGATCAAGTTGCTAGCATAGCCGAGAACCGAGCCAACTCAATGCTCATCTTCAAAGGTCTAGTCAAAGGTCAAGAACTAGATGTCCTCATAGACAGCAGAGCTGTTGAAAACTTAATCAACAAGAACCTCATTGACAAGCTCAAGATTCTCACCAAGCCAGCCAGCAAGAATGGTAGAGTTGTCACTGCTGATGGCACCACTCTGCCAATTGACTCAATTGCTGCCAAACTTCCCCTCAAGATTCAGAAGTACTAGGAATGTTTAGACTTTGAAGTGGCACCCCTAGGAGATCATGACCTGATCTTAGGCAAACCCTGGCTTATGTGAAATAATCCACATATTGATTGGACCAAGAATGAAGTTACCCTGATTCAAGATGGAGTCAACATTACCATCAAGCCAGACAAGACTCAGACAAGAACCCCAATTGCAACTCTTTCTGCAATTCAGTTCAAGAAGGCCCTCAAGAAAGCTACCTGTGCCTTTGTTACACTGATCTGACCCAAAAAAGAAGACAAGTAACTATCAATCAGTGAAAGTGTCAAGCTACTGCTGAACAAGTACAAGGATGTCTTCCCAGACAAGCTACCTGGTCTACTGCCTTCAAGAGACCATGATCATAAAATCAAGCTGGTACCAGATGCGGCCATTCCTAAGATGAAGATATACTATATATTACCACTTGAAATTGAAGCAGTCAAGAAGAAACTCAATGAACTCATTGAGCAAGGAGCCATTCAGCCAAGCAAGTCACCTTTTGGCTCCCCAGTCCTGTTTGTCAAGAAGAAGGATGATACCTTGCAAATGTGCATAGACTACCATACACTCAACAAGATTACTGTCAAGAATCATTACCCACTGCCTCTCATTGATCAAATCTTTGATGCTCTCAAGAATGCCAAGTACTTCACCAAGATTGACCTGACCTCTGGGTATCACCAAATTCAAATCAAGCCAGAAGACATACCCAAGACTGCCTTCATGACACCATTTGGTCTCTATGAATTTCTAGTCATGGCCTTTGGTCTCATCAATGTGCCAGCAATCTTTCAAGATCTCATGCAGACTGTCTTCAAGGATCAGCTCTATATCTTTGTACTCATGTATATTGATGACATCCTGATCTTCAGCAGCTCTGAAGAAGAACATCTTAAACATCTTGAACAAGTCCTCAAGATCCTCCACGAATACAAGCTTTATACAAAGCTCAAGAAGTGTGAGTTCTTCAAAGATCAAGTCGAATACCTTGGACACATTGTATCAGCCAAAGGAATTCAAGTAGGCCTAAGAAAAATACAAGCCATTGAACAGTGGCCTGTACTAGCAAGTCTCACTGAACTTAGGTCCTTTCTTGGTCTGGCTGGATACTACTGCTGATTTGTCAAGAACTTCTCTGGTATAGCAGAATCTTTGACAAACCTCCTGCGAAAACAACCCAACTCCGACCTCTATGTTTCCTATATCTAGGACACCTTCTGTCAACAAGCCTTTCAAGAACTCAAGAACTGCCTGACCCATGCACCAGTCTTTAGAAATATGGACCCAAACTTGAAGTTCACTATCATTACTGATGCATCCAACTTCACAATTGGTGCAGTAATCTCTCAAGATGATGGACAAGGACACAGACCCATTGCATTCAAGTCAAGGAAACTGTCCCCTGCAGAACAAAAGCTAGCCACTCACAAAAAGGAACTCCTGGCAATCATTCATGCCCTCAAGACCTGGCGACACTACCTAGAAGGAGTTGAGTTTAACATGATCACAGATCATAGGTCCCTTCAGTACATTAACACCCAACCAACTCTTTCCTGTCAACAAGCCAAGTAGAGTCAGTTACTCCAGACCTTTACTCCGAACATCATCTATAAGCCTGGTAAAACCCTGGTTGTACCAGATGCACTCTCAAGAAGGCCTGACCTTGCTGTCATTTTACAAGTCATCATGGCACCTGAATTCCTTAACCAGATCAAGACTGCTTATGAACAAGACCCTCTGGTTCTACAAAAGGATACCAAGGAATTCAAAGAAAAGTACACCTTCAAGAACAACCTCGTGTACCATCAAGACAAGGTCTATATTCCTGCCAACCCTGAACTACGATACAAGATTCTTCATGAACATCATGACTCCCCACTAGCTGGTCACCTTGGAACCAAGAAGACCATCAAGAATATTCAATGAGACTACTACTGGCTCAACATACTCAAGGAAATCAAGGAGTATGTTCAAAGCTGCAATCTTTGCCAAAGAAACAAGTCAAGCAACCAAATGCCTGCTGGTCTTCTGCAACCCTTGCCAATTCCAACCAAGAAGTTCGAGCAAGTCACAATGGACTTCATTGTATAACTCCCATGAACCAAATCAGGCTATGATGCCATCATCGTGTTTGTGGACTGCCTGACCAAGATCAAAATTGCTGAGCCAACCACAACCAATGCCACCACCCCTGAAATCGCTAGAATCTTCGTCAAGTCTATCTTCTGCCAATATGGACTTCCCCAAGTAATTGTCAGTGACCACAACCCCAAATTCACAAGTCACTGCTAGCAAGTGCTCTTTAAGACTCTAGGAACCCAAATTGCTATATCCACTGCCTTTCACCCTTAAACTGATGGACAAACTGAGTGAATGAACAGAACACTTGAACAAATGCTCAGAAACTATGTGTCTTATGAGCAAGATGATTGGGACCACTACCTGACCTACGCTGAGTTTGCCTACAACAACACAGTCCAATCATCTACTGGTCTTTCCCCTTTTCAGTTACTATACAGTCAAAACCCCGAGACCCCTGCAAGTCTAGTCTCATTCTAGCAATCCAGTCACATACAAGTCCCCACCGCTCAGAACCTTATTGACAAAATGGATTCCCTTCTCAAGATCGCGACCGTGAATCTGCTAAAGGCTCAACAACACCAAGCTAAGTATGCAGACAAGAAACATTATGATGTCATCTACACTATTGGAGATATGGTTCTACTCAAAGCTGACAACATCAAGGTTCAATCTCAAGTCAACTGCCAGTCAGCTAAATTCCAACCCAAGTATCTTGGACCCTTCGAGATTACCAAGTAAGTCTCTACCTACTCCTACCATCTCAGTCTACCAATAACCATATATATACATCCAGTATTCCATGTATCATAACTCAAGGCCTGAAACCAGTCACCCCCTTACCCTGGCCGAATTCCAATGCCCTCAGCACCAGTTATAGTTGAAGACCATATTGAGTACGAAGTCAAGAAAATCTTAGACAAATGAGTCTGATACCATCGCACAGAATACCTAGTCAAGTGGATGGGCTACCCTGAATACAGTGCTACCTGGGAACCTGCTGCCAACCTCAAGAACTCCCAAGACCTCATTCAAGAGTTTGAGCAAAAAGAAACTCATTGACTGTCTGTGAGGTTCTCTCCTTGAATAGTAGATAACCTACTGTACTGATCAGGTATATTATGCATTGGGGCACTCTAAGGAATACAGCATCAGAAACAAGACCCACAGAAGAACTCTGTAAACCCTACAACTAACAAGGTTCGAACCAGTTCTTATCTGATCAAGATGATACTTTGGCTCTTGCCTTATACAAGGATGGCCAGTCCTTGCCAATGAGCCGATATATTTTATTTATCTTTTCTTTTGGTTTTATTTTCTTGTGTTACCTTCTGAATTCAATGCGGACATTAATTCTTAAGAAGGAGGAGATGTAACATTTTAGCATAGTTTATTTATTTTTCTTTGTCTTTCTAGTATTTTCTGTAACCTTCCAGTACCTTCCGAATGATTAGGAATCATCTCTTGGCACTAAGCCACAGCTAGAACATTCTTGTCACTTCTGTTCCAGTCTTAGCTAGTCACGGAACTTCATGGAACATTGCAGATCTTTATTTGTCATCATTGCTGAGAAATTTCTTCTTGGCATTTCCATTGATTACTCAGATCCTTCCAGATCCTTCTTTCATATCTTCTATAAATATCCTCTCTGTTCTCTCGAATAAAGCTCAGAATATTTTCTCCCAGAATCCACAAGTCTTCCTGAACTCTTAGTAACTCTTCGAGCTACTTTGAACCTCTAGAATTTAGTTGCTTCCTCATTTAAGAAACCATAACCATTATAACTGAGGTTATTATGAGTTATTATGAGTTTAGATAAGGATCATCTTTATGATCAAGATGAGTCACAGATGAGTCACAACTCATGGCCAGTAGCTTACAAAGTAATAGCAGTCTTTAGGTTCTAATATTACTAGATTCAAAGGCATTGTCATACTAGAGTAAAAAATTAATAATTTAAATATAAGATAATCTTTTTTGAAAATCTAATCTTTTTTGAAAATCTTTTTTTTAAAATCCAAT
>RQIL01028554.1:0-18416 GCA_003951145.1 Jimgerdemannia lactiflua | reverse complement strand
AAAGATAGCAACTATATGTTCAGCATGAGCAACTTGTATAAATACCCCCCCAAACTGCAGTGAATAAACCTCAGTCAGTTGAAGTTTGAAGTAAAATGAAGTTTATAGAGAAACCACTCACTGCCTCTAAGAGACCAGATAATTCAGAGAATAATATAACTAGAGCAATGATCACTCAGAAGTTTGAGTTAAAGAATTACTCTTGCCATGTTCAAGAAAACTGCCCCATTCAGTTCAAGGACTACTGACCTCTGTTAGGAATTTGCCATTATGGACTGCTGTGAACTTCAAGAAAACTAACTGCCATTCAAGTTTTAAGACTGCTGTTATGATATAAAAGACTACTGTCAGGAAGCCATCACCAAGATCCTGCATTCGAACTGACTGCCCATTCAAACCATTATTCGGACTGCACATTTACCCCCACATTTAAGATTTGAGACCTGTATATTTAAGTATAAAGACCACCAAGACCCAGCCAAGAAACCCAAGGAACACATAGTATACTTAGCTTAGGAGAGCCAGTGCAAGACCACCATTCCATTCCAACATTGTCAAGTTAACAAATCAGATGGACGAGCGAGCTGTCAACCTCCATTTTCTTTACCTGCTGTGCCACGAACTACTGAATATACCAACCAATCAACCAACCATCACAGATCCCTGCATATTCAAGATACAGCCCCATGCACATTAATTGATCCACTTATTTAGCCTATATACCCAAGTAATTACTGCTAGGAAAGTTCATCTATTATCCACTAAACATCCAAGCCATTAACCTGAATTCCTATCAACCATCCAAACCATCATTGATCTCTGACCTTTTGATGACAATTTCGAATAAACCGATCACATGACCATCCACTCAGAGATCTCTTTCTATTTCAATATACATATCATGCACTTCATCAATTGGTACAATTGAGCCATGCTTGAAGCTTATAGTTATACAAAATGTATGCTACATTTTGGGGGCTCAACTGGGAATAGTTTTCTAAAGACTTAACCTTTCAGCTCAAGAACCCAGCAGCTATCTACATTGGAGACTTCAGGAGAACCTAGTCAGCAACAAGTGCAGAGACTACCCTCTTCAGCAGAAAAGAAGGCCCACACCATTGTCAGGATAGCAGTCAGAACCTTGCTCAAGAATAGTAGCCAGAAAACTGAATCCAAGGATAGAAGTGACCCAGACTATGGCTTGACCTTAAGGAAGAGAAGACAACTCAGAGGACAACCAGAACCCCTTCAGCTTCAAGACCTAGAAGAAGACCTTCCTGAAGAGTATCAGACCCGAATTTATAGAAAGAACTCTGACCAGAGTGACTATATTACTACAGCCATCAATTGAGCCACCCCTTTAAACCAAGTTTACTTTGAAACATCCAAAGGAGAAGAGGACTATCATCTATACTCAGAAGATGAGTTCGAATCATACTATCATACAGACAGCCATCAGCAAGACAAACTGAACCCTACTACTTCACAGCTGCAAGGGGCAGATGAGTTCAACACCAGTTATATTAGCCTCCTAGCATCCTCAATTACTTAGACTGCTGTGCCTTAGTCACTCACACCCTGCTACTATCCACAAGAGACTAGGAATGATACTTCTTTTAGAACCTCAGCATTTGATAGCCACTACCAGTCAATTAGAAGGTCACCACCTTCAAGAACCTATACTCTAGCCTTAATCAGTAGACCCAGATCTCTTACACCACCAAGACACTATCCTCTACCAGCACTCCCTATACATCGAGCACCTTCACTATCTCCATCTCCCCAAGGACCTTCAAGGAACACTACTCCCGAATCAGACTCAGACTATAAAGATAGTGAAGATGAGTCAGAAGTTTCATGAAGCAGACAGAGAAGACATCAAGGAGTTCATTGGAGAAATCAAGGTGCAAGTAGCTACCAAGCAATGGGATGCCCAAAGACAACTCAGAATCATCGAGTCACTCTTGAGAGGCCTAGCCTTACAGAGATATAACCAGGCCAAGGTTATTGGAGGAGATATTTATAAACAAGAACATCTCGACCACCTTCAGAATGCAGACTATCCCGAAAGATACATTATCTACAAGAACTGGCTCCACATGCAGTTCAATGGTCTTGAGCACCAATAGGAAGTACAGG
This sequence comes from Jimgerdemannia lactiflua, assembly GCA_003951145.1. Classification (NCBI taxonomy): domain Eukaryota; kingdom Fungi; phylum Mucoromycota; class Endogonomycetes; order Endogonales; family Endogonaceae; genus Jimgerdemannia; species Jimgerdemannia lactiflua. Next base: position 16,277 of record RQIL01028554.1, on the reverse strand, counting down.
AGGCCCTAACCTATATAACTCAAGCACCCAACAAAACTCCAAAGAGTTTCTACCATTGGATCCAAGTACAAATGATCAAGACAAACCTGCAGCCTGCAGTTGAACTAGCACTGGCATCTACTACCTTCCTCAATGGCCTATATTCAGAACTCAGAAGGTAAGTCATTAGGATGGGATATCAGAGTATCGAGCAGCAAGACACTGGAGCGTAAGAATATTGGGAAGCAGACTACAGACCAGCCCAGCAAGACCACCGAGAGCTAGCTAGGGCTCAACCCCCAAGACCTCGAGAATCTACCATAGTGGAACAAGAGAATGCATTCCTCAGAACCCGGTTGGCAAACTATAAGAACAGACCCCTGCCTTCAACTCCAGCCCAATTCAGTCAACCGCAACAGCAGCAACTACCAAGAGCACAAGAGGACCCCATGACCATGCTCACCAAATAGATGAAGGACTTAGCTATTGCAGTAGTATAGCTGAAGAATCAAGGAGGAAGACAACAAGATTACCATTGTGATAATAGGCCAGACTATTGGCAACAAGACAACAGGAGTTCTTCTCAGGCACTACTAGCTACAACCATAAGCTCAGCTACAACTGGTCCCTATGCCCCTACCTGTTTCTACTGTGGAGACCAAGACCACATCCAAAGGCACTGCCCAAAGAAGCAAGCTACCTGGTCTAATAACAGAAATGTCAATCTCATTTAGATGGATGAAGAGACATGTAAGATGGAAGAAGAAGCAGCCTGGCTCTATGGTCAAGATGATGCCTATCCATACTACAAAGCCTTCCCATCCAAGGTAACTTGGGATATCACCTCCATACAGACCAGAGGACAAGAAAGACCACCAAGGACCCCACTCCACTGTTGCCAGTAATAGTCTCTACAGGCAAGCACTCAAGACATGGCCATTCCTCCTCAGATACTCTATAGGAAAATAACAAGTAAGTCAGAAGAGATACCCCTGAGCCTGAGGCTAGACCATCAAGAATATTAAGGACCACCTCTCTGCCTGATCTCGAAGAAGATGAGTGCATGAGCATAGAGTCCTCAGCAGATGAGATGCCCATCAGGAATGAGAAATCTCACCCTCAAGGAACCAACATCAGAGGAGCAGCAAACCTCATACAGCAGCCTCTCTTTGGGACCAGATCCGTCAATAGAATACAGGTCTCACCATTGAGCAAGTCCTCAAGAATGCCCCAGAAGTTAGGCGAAAATTTCTGAAGGAAGCCAAGGAAGATACCAAGAGACTCCTTATTCAAGGACCACACATACAAGAGCCCAGCACTATCCACGTAGTGTATGAAAATTGGTGACAGGAACATCAATCCATAAGACTTGCAAGTGGAAAAGTGCATAGAGAAAATACCCAAATCCTTATTGACACCAGAGCAGCAGTCTGCATCATCACTCAAAGGATGTTGGAGAGAATTGGTTGGGGAATTGATGAAGGGACCAAAGCAAGAGTCATCATGGCAGATGGATCAGTATCTACCCCCCTTGGACTTGTATGAGACATCTCTATTCAAGTTGGAAAAGCCTGCCTCAATATACCTCAAGCCATCACAACCCCTGCAACCTCCTATGACCTGATCTTGGGGACAGATTGGATACACTGAGTTGGAGCCAATATGGACATCAGAAGGCAACTCCTAGTCTTCTCCATTCATAGACAGAAGTATAAGGTACCTATTGAGTCAAGAGGATCATCAAGGAAGGTGAGCTCAGCTCCCAAAACAGAATGGCATAGATATGGCAACACACTCACCACTACCAAGGATGAAGATGAGAGTGAAGCAAATTTCCTGCAAGAAATGAGAAGTGACTTCAATGCCCCAAGAGATCAAGATAGTGAGCCAGAAGAACCCTTTGTTGGAGTTATCGACATCAAAGGTCTAGTAGAAAGTATCAACAGAGCCAACAATGAGAGAGCAGCACTCAAATTCACAGGACCATCCACACAACCACTACTCCCATTGATAGAAAATCAAATTTCACAAGCCTTCTGCCTAGACATATGTGTGCACTTCTCTTGCTTCTATTCTCCAAGAGATAATTGCAACACCTGCCAAGTCTTGGATCTCAAGAAGATTCCGATGCCAACAATTATCAATAAAAATTAAATGAAACGAGTACCAGTCCACAGCCAAGCTCAGCCTCTGACTCCAAAGACCTTCAAGAAGACTTACCAAGAACAGCAAAAGGCTCTCTCCCATCAACTCGTGGAAACTCTCACCATCAAAAGGGACAATAACAGCTCCTACACCATCACCCAAGCCCTTCAAGTCACCCTGCTGACCTATGACAAGTATCGGAAGAGGTACCCTACCAGTAAGGAAGTTAAGGAGTAAAATGAAGGCTTTGTCAATAAGGGACACTGCAATTGTGGGAAGACCTTCACCTGCTACTGGTGCGAACATCAAAGCGTTCACTTCAGCGAGGATATCTACAGAAGCTGAGTCAAGAGAAAGAACCCTGCCCTACAAGAACCTAGAATTTGTTGGGCCTGTCGGAAGTGCAAGGAGATTGACCATAAAGGAGCCTGCAAAGCCAAGAACAAGACTACCATTTGGAACCTACCTCTAGAAGTCCTTGCCATCATCTGCTAGTATTGTCATCCACATCAAGGCAAATAAGGAGTCAATCTTACCTTCACTCTCATGGAAGTCTCGAATCCCCTTGGAAAGACCAGATTCAACTATATAAAAAACTCGAAGACAGGAGCACATTGGCCATTCTTCAAGCCAGAATGAATGGAGTTCTCAGCCGCAATTGCAGCTGCCAGAGGACTATTCCTCAAGACCCAGCCAGTTGTCCAAATCAAGTTGCTCTCATCTTGAGCACAGCCTCCCCTCATGCAAACAGAAGGATCAGCTGGATATGATCTCTGCCTTCTATATCAAGCAACAATCTGACCCAGAAGCACCAGAACCTTTGATCTTCAAATTGTGCTTGCTATACTGCCAGGACTCTATGGTCAGCTAGCATCAAGATCATCATTAACAGCTGAAGAAATCACAGTCAAAGGAGGAGTTATTGACCAAGACTATCAAGGTTCTCTGAAGGTCATTATTTACAACCATGGAAGGCATCACTGATTCTTTAATCTCCTGAAGGCCATCTGTCAGATTCTTTTTATCAAGACCTCCACAACCTGCCATTCAAGAGGTAAAGCAGCTGTACAGCACTGAGAGAGGACAAGGAGGATTTGGAAGCACCAACAGGAATCCACAGATACCACCCATTGAGATCTATGTAGCAAAAGTTACCCAGTTCAGACAAATAAGACTCCATATCTGCCACCCCATCTGAGCAAGAGAGGAAATCATCCTGCAGCTATATCAACAATGAGGCCTTAACATGCACCTCCCAGTGGAAGCTGACAATCTGATATTCGAACCATCGATGGAGCTTCATCACCTGCTCTTGGCTGAGGAATGAATTCATGACTAGATGTTACCAATCCACATCTCTATCAGAAACATGGGCTTCAAGGTGATCACTATCCCCAAAGAAACAACATTGAGATATTTCGAACCACTGATAGACACCTATGAGGAAGAAGTCTATAAGTTTTTAGGAAATGGTAAGCCCTCTCTAGTGAGATTGACAGTACTAGAGAGAAAGACTCAGTGAACTCAGCAATCAAAGCTGTCAACATTGAGACAACTCTAACCAAGGACCAGCAATAATAGATACAGGAGTTGATAGAAGAGTACAAGGATATATTTATCACCACATACAATAACTTCCCACCATACCAATACAGAGAGTACCCTATATATACTGGAGATGCAAAACCAATCCAACAATGCCCCTACTGAATACCATACCACTTGATCGAATTTGAACAACAACACCTAGTTGAAATGCTATGAAATAGAGTTATCAGACCCCCTGGGCTTCACCAGCAATTATCATGCCAAAGAAAGAAGGATGGAGACTAGTCATGGACTTCAGAAAACTCAACAAGGTCACAACAGAAGATGTCTACCCTCTGCCAAGAATTGATGACCTCCTCAATACCCTTGGAAAAGCCAAGTATATGACAACCACTAACCAGTTCCAAGGATTCTAAGTAATCCCCATTGCCAAGGAAGATATCTGCAAGATGGCCTTTATTACTAGATGAGGACAGTACAAATACATTTGAATGCCATTTGGACTCTGCAATGCCCCAGCCTCATTCCAATGAATGATGAACCATGTCTACCAGGATCTTATTAAGAGAAATATGCTATTCTATATAGATGATGTAATTATCTACTCCGAGACATTCGAGCAGCATTTGCAAGACCTCTATGAAGTATTCAATACCATCTAAAGCTCAGGACTCAGACTCAATGCCAAGAAGTGCTTCTTTGGAAAACACCAAGTCAAATATCTAGGATATGTTGTCTCAGCTCAAGGCACACATGCTAACCCCCACAAGGTGGAGAAAGTCAAGAACTACCCAATCCCCACCTTAGCGAAAGAGACTCTATCCTTTCTCATGTTAGCATCCTACTATTGGCAATTCATCCCAAGATTCTCAGACAAGGCAGCATCTCCAAGACATCTCCAAGAAGGACCAATCATTCTACTGGAAGAAAGACTAGCAAAAGTCTTTTGACCTACTAAAGAAGGCCCTCACTGAAGCCCCAGTCCTGGTGCAACCAGATTTCAACAAGTTCTTCATCCTGGCAACCGATGCCTCAGCCCTAGGACTTGGATCAATTCTGTCACAGCAAGATGACCACAAGAGAGAGCATGTTATCAAATATGCCAGCAAGGTCACTAACGAATCACAGGCAAACTATGGAGCCACCAAGTTGGAATGCCTGGCAGTAGTATGGGCAGTAGACCATTTCCACCACTATCTCTTAGGAAAGAGATTCGCCCTCATCACTGACCATCAAGCCCTATAATGGTTGTTCAAGAAACCAGAGCCCTCCAGAATCTTTGCAAGATGGATCATGTCCTTACAAGAATACCAGTTCACTATCATCTATAAGAAAGGTGCTAAGAAGTCTAATATTGATACTTTGTTAAGAATCCCCCAAACTCAACAAGAAGGAAAGGAGCCCCCATGAGAGAAGGCTGCTTCTCATTTATCCAAATAAATCAAGATCTATGCCTTGCCCTCACCTGGAGCCTGCACCATAGGAGCTTCAAGAAAGGAATCCAGTCTGCCCACAAGCTATTCATCCAAAGGAATCTCAAGAAATTTCAAAAAGGTGACAGCAAACTTTGGAGAGTGGAAGGAGATCGATATATCTGAGTTCCAAGAGAAGATGAAGTACCAAAAATCCTGACAACAAATCATGACCAGAATGCACATCAAGGATGGTTCCACTATTGCAAGAATCAAGAAGCGATACTGGTGGCCCAAGATGAGGAAACAAATTTCAATATACATTCAATAATGCGATACCTACCAAAGATACCAATAGAAATCCACTGATTGAGCACCATTAATGCAAATCGCAGTACCAGCCAGAGCCTTCCAAAGACTAGGAATAGATATCATCAGACCCCTGCCAGTAATCAGCCGAGGAAGATACTACATCCTCACCATTGAAGACCACCTGACGAAATGGCCAGAAGCCTTTGCCATTGAATCTGCTGATGCCCAGACAATCATTGGAATTCTGTATGATGAAGTCTTCAGCTGCCATAGTGTCCCCAAGGAAATCATCACAGACCAAGACCATGAGTTTGTCAACAAAGCCATGAAGACCTTCACAAGCAACTTCAAGATCAAGCTACAACCAATGATGGCTTACCACCCCCAGGCGAATGGACTCACAGAATGAATAAACCAGACCATCAAGCAAGGTCTCAGCATGACTAGAGATCAACTAAACTGGGACATCTACCTACCAGCAATCTTATTCAGTATCTATAACAGTTCTAGTTTCTTAAATGAGGAAGCGACTAAATTCGAGAGGTTCAAAGTAGCTTGAAGAGTCACTAAGAGTTCAGGAAGACTTGTGGATTCAGAGAGAAAATATTCTGAGCTTTATTCGAGAGAATAGAGAGGATATTTATACAAGATATGAAAGAAGGATCCAGAAGGATCTGAGTAATCAATGGAAATGCCAAGAAGAAAGTTCTTTAGCAATGATGACAAATAAAGATCTGCAATATTCTGTAACTAGCTAAGACTGGAATGTAAGTGACAAGAATGTTCTAGCTGTGGCTTAGTGCCAAGAAAGGATTTCTAATCATTCAGAAGGTGTTGGAAGGTTATGGAAAGTACTAGAAAGACAAAGAAAAAGATAATAAACTATGCTAAAATATTACATCTCCTCCTCCTTAAGAATTAATGTCCTCATTGAATTCAGAAGATAATATAAGAAAATAAAACCAAAAGGAAATATAAATAAAATATATTGGCTCATTGGCAAGGACTGGCCATCCTTATATAAGGCGAGGGCCAAAGTATCATCTTGATTGGATGAGAACCTCATTAGTTGTAGAGTTTACAGAGTTCTTCTGTGGGTTTTGTTGCTGATGCTGTATCCCTTAGAGTGCCCCGATACATAATATACCTGATCAGTATAGTATGTCATCTACTATCTAAGGAGAGAACCTCACAGGCAGTCAATGAGTTCCTTTTTGCTCAAACTCTTGAATGAGGTCTTGGGAGTTCTTGAGATTGGTGGCAGGTTCCCAGGTAGCATCATATTCAGGGTAGTCCATCCACTTGACTAGGTATTCTGTGTGATGGTATCAGACTCGTTTGTCTAAGATTTTCTCAACTTTGTACTCAATGTGATCTTGAACTATAACTGGTGTAGAGGGTGTTGGAATTCAGCCAGGGTAAGGGAGTGACTTGTTCTAGGCCTTGAGTTGTGACATATGGAATACTGGATGTATTTGCATAGTTGATGGTAGACTGAGATGATAAGAGTAGGTAGAGACTTGCTCGGTGATCTCGAAGGGTCCAAGGTACTTGGGTTGAAATTTAGCTGATTGGTGGTTGACTTGAGATTGAACCTTAATGTTGTGGGCTTTGAGTAGAACCATATCTCCAATAGTGTAGGTTATATCATGACATTTCTTATCTGCATACTTAGCTTGATATTGTTGAGCCTTTAGTAGATTTGTGGTTGCAATCTTGAGAAGGGAATCCATTTTGTCAATAAGGTTCTGAGCAGTGGAGACTTGTGTGTGACTGGATTGCTGAAATGAGACTAGGCTTGCAGAGGTCTTGGAGTTTTGACTATGTAGTAACTGAAAAGGGGAAAGGCTAGTAGATGATTAGACTACATTGTTGTAGGCAAACTCAGCATAGGTCAGGTAGTGGTCCCAATCATCTTGCTTATAAGACATGTAGTTTCTGAGCATTTGTTCAAGTGTTCTGTTCATTCACTCAGTTTGTCCATTGGTTTGAGAGTGGAAGGCAGTGGACATAGCAATTTGAGTTCCAAGGGTCTTGAAGAGTACTTGCCAGAAGTGACTTGTGAATTTGGGGTTGCAGTCACTGACAATTACTCAGGGAAGTCCATGTTGGTGGAAGACAGACTTGAAGAAGATTCTAGCAATTTCAGGGGCAGTGGCATTGGTTGTAGTTGGCTCGGCAATTGTGGTCTTGGTCAGGCAGTCTATGAACATGATGATGGCATCATAGCCTGATTTGGTTCATGGAAGTTATACAATGAAGTCCATTGTGACTTGCTTGAACTTCTTGGTCAGAATTGGCAAGAGTGGCAGAAGATCGGCAGGTGTTTGGTTGCTTGACTTATTTCTTTGACAAAGATCACAGCTTTGAACATACTCCTTGATTTCCTTGAGTATGTTTGGCCAGTAGTAGTCTCATTGGATGTTCTTGATGGTCTTCTCAATTCCAAGGTGACCAGCTAGTGGAGAGTCATGATGTTCATGAAGAATCTTGTAATGCAGTTCAGAGTTGGCATGAATATAGACCTTTTCTTGATAGTATACAAGGTTGTCCTTGAAGGTGTACTTTTCCTTGAATTCCTTGGTGTCCTTTTGTAGATCCAGAGAGTCTTGTTCATATGCCATCTTGATCTGGTTAAGGAATTCAGGTGCCACAGTGACTTGTAAAATGGTGGCAAGGTTAGGCCTTCTTGAGAGTGTATCTTGTACAACCAGGGTTTTGCTAGGCTTGTAGATGATGTTTGGGGTAAAGGTCTGAAGTAGCTGACTCTACTTGGATTGTTGATGGGAAAGGGTTGGTTGGGTATTGATATACTGAAGGGATCTGTGATCACATCGAACTCAACTCCTTCTAAGTAGTGTTGCCAGGTCTTGAGGGTATGAATGATTGCCAGGAGTTCCTTTTCATGAGTGGCTAGCTTTTGTTCTGCAGGGGACAATTTCTTTGATTTGAATGCAATGGGTCTGTGGCCTTGTCCATCATCTTGAGAGATGACTGCACCAATTGTGAAGTTGGATGCATCAGTAGTAATAGTGAACTTCGAGTTCGGGTCCATGTTTCTAAGGACAGGTGCATGGGTCAGACAGTTCTTGAGTTCTTGAAAGGCTTGTTGACAGAAGGTGTCCCAGATATAGGGAAAATAGTGGTCAGAGTTGGGTTCCTTTCACAGGAGGTTTGTCAAAGATTCTGCTATGCCAGAGAAGTTCTTGACAAATTGACAGTAGTATCCAGCCAGACCAAGAAAGGACCTAAGTTCAGTGAGACTTGCTGGTACAGGCCACTGTTCAATGGCTTGTATTTTCCTTGGGTCTACTTGAATCCCTTTGGCTGATACAATGTGTCTAAGATATTTGACTTGATCTTTGAAGAACTCATACTTCTTGAGCTTTGCATAAAGCTTATATTCATGGAGGATCTTGAGGACTTGTTAGAGGTGTTTGAGATATTCTTCTTCAGTGCCGCTGAAGATCAGGATGTCATCAATATATACAAGTACAAAGATATAGAGCTGATCCTTGAAGACAGTCTGCATGAGGTCTTTAAAGGTTGCTGGCGCATTGGTGAGACCAAAGGCCATGACTAGAAATTTTTATAGTCCAAATGGTGTCATGAATGCTATCTTGGATATGTCTTCTGGTTTGATATGAATTTGGTAATACCTAGAGGTCAGATCAATCTTAGTGAAGTATTTGGCATTCTTGAGAGCATCAAAGATTTGATCAATGAGTGGCAGTGGGTAATGATTCTTGACAGTAATCTTGTTAAGTATGTGGTAGTCTATGTACATTCATAAGGTATCATCCTTCTTCTTGACAAATAGGACTAGGAAGCCAAAGGGTGACTTGCTTGGCTGAATGGCTCCTCACTCGATAAGTTCATTGAGTTCCTTCTTGACTGCTTCAATTTCAAGTGGTAATATGTGGTACATCTTCTTCTTAGGAATGGCCACATCTGGTACTAGCTTGATTTCGTGATCATGGTCTCTTGAAGGTGGTAGGCCAGGTAGCTTGTCTGGAAAGACATCCTTGTACTTGTTCAGCAGTAGCTTGATACTTTCACTGATTGATAGCTTCTTGTCTTCTTTCTTGGGTCAGATTAGTGTAATAAAGGCACAGGTAGCTTTCTTGAGGGCCTTCTTGAACTGAATTGCAGAAAGAGTTGCAATTGAGGTTCTCGTCTGAGTCTTGTCTGGCTTGATGGTAATGTTGACTCCATCTTGAATCAGGGTGACTTCATTCTTGGTCCAATCAATGTGTGGGTTGTATTGAGTAAGTCAGAGTTTGCCTAAGATCAGGTCATGATCTCCTAGGGGTGCCACTTCAAAATCTAGACATTCCCAATACTTCTGAATCTTCAGGGGAAGTTTAGTAGCAATTGAGTCAATTGGTAGAGTGGTGCCATCAGCAGTGATAACTCCACCATTCTTGCCAGCTGGCTTGGTGAGAATCTTGAGCTTATCAATGAGGTTCTTGTTGATGAAGTTCCCAACAGCTCTGCTATCTATGAGAACATCTAGTTCTTGACCTTTGACTATACCTTTGAAGATGAGCATTGAGTTGGCTCAGTTCTTGGCTATGCTAGCAACTTGATTAGTGCTGCCAAAGCCTTTCTAATCTTACTTGGTTGGGGACAACTTGGTGACTTCCTTGATGGCAGGTAGGGTAGCTTGCTCTAGGATGAGTTGTGCAATTCTGTCACCTTAATTGACAGTATAAGGTTGGTCCTTGTGGTTGACTAGTAGGACTTGCATTTCTCCTTGGAAGTCAGGGTCAATGACTCCAGCACCAACATCCAGTGAGTGCTTGACACTGAGGCCAGATATTGATGCAATTCTTGCATAATGTTCCTTGGGTATTTCGACTGCAAGACCAGTTGGAATGAGCCTTCTTTCATGGGCAGGAATAGTGACTTGTTGGATGGATTGAAGGTCTAAACCAATAGCTCCTTCTGACTGTGCTTGAGGAATCTGAGCCTTGAGATTGACTCATATGAAATTGAGCACAACTTCTTGTTTGACTTGATGACCTTGGGTGTCTTTGGACAGGACCAGGATTCTCTTGGGTTTGGTAGTCTTCTTGGGACATTTTGTAGCAATGTGGCCAGGCTGTTGACAAAAGAAGCAGGCTCCAGCCTTCTTGAGGTGCTCCTTTTCCTCAGGTGTAAGCTTGTTCTTCTTATTCTTATCAATGGTGTCTAGATCCATGGGAGCAGGTCCAACAGTTCTAACTTTGGTTTCCTCCCTTCTGGGGTTATTATTGAATGGCGGTCTCTTCGGCTTGAAGCAGTTGCCGTAGGTAATGACATCAAACCTATTAGCAATTTTTATTGCAATGTCTAGGTCTTTGGGTTCTTCAAGTTCAACATAACTCGGGTTTGCCCTTTGAGACCTCAGATGTACTTGTTGACCTTCTCATCTTCAGTGACATGAGGTAGCTCTAGTAGGATAGACAGAAATTGTGCATTATATGCTTGTACAGACTTAAGTTGTTTGACATTTGCCAGGCAGTCTTGCGCAACCTTGGTGCTATTGACAGGTTTGAATTGGCCCTTAATAGCATCTGAGAATTCACCCCAGATCTTGATTCAGCCAGAGAATCTTGTGTTCTGGACATGATTTTGCCACCAGATTGCAGCATTCCCTTGGAGGAGTATAGCGGCAAATTGAACTAGTACTGCTTCATCCAAATTGGTCAGTTCTCCATACTGCTCCAATTGGAAAAGCCAAGCATCAGTAGACAGTCCTCCTCTTTGGCCATCAAAGGTATCAGACTTCTGAGGCTTGATGGTGACTGCTGTTAGAGATACCATTGTAGGTACAGATGTAGACTGTGCAGGAGCTTTGCCCTCCTTCTTGTCTAGTCATTCTTGGAGTTGGGAGATTTGAGCCAGTGCAGTATGCAGGAGGATTTCTAGAGTCCCAGATGACTGGTTAGGGATTTTATCCTCTTCTTCTTGCTGAATGTAGGGAGCATTCTGTGGGACATAGGTATTGTAGGTATTGTAGGTGTTGTTGTTCCAGGCATTGGCGTTGGGGTCTATAGACATGGTGTTTGACTAATTCTTGAGAGGTTTCTTGTTTAGACAAGGTGTAACTTAACTGCTGCTACCAAATATAACAGTTCTAGTTTCTTAAATGAGGAAGTGACTAAATTCTAGAGATTCAAAGTAGCTCAAAGAGTTACTAAGAGTTCAGGAAGTCTTGTGGATTCAGAGAGAAAATATTCTGAGCTTTATTCGAGAGGACAGAGAGGATATTTATACAAGATATAAAAGAAGGATCCAGAAGGATCTGAGTAATCAATGGAAATGCCAAGAAGAAAGTTCTTCGGCAATGATGATAAATAAAGATCTGTAATGTTCCATGAAGTTCTGTGACTAGCTAAGACTGGAACAGAAGTGATAAGAATGTTCTAGCTGTAGCTTAGTGCCAAGAAAGGATTTCTAATCATTCAGAAGGTGCTGGAAGATTATGGAAAGTACTAGAAAGACAAAGAAAAAGAGAATAAACTACACTAAAATGTTACAGCATCTGTATCTCCAAGGCCATGGCCACTCAGCAGACTCCTTTCTACCTGGTGTATAGCCAAGAAGCTCAAGACCCCAAGGAACCGATCTAGCTAGATTTGACAAAACAAGTTACAGAAGAAATCACCCAGTTACACAAAGTATATCAGCAAGCATGAGGATTCATCACTCAAGCCCAGAAATGACAAAAGAAGTACTATGACCACAAGGCCGATTTGGACCCCCTGTTTATCAGATAGCAAGTTCTGGTATACTATACTATTATAGAAGAAAACTGAAGTACCAAGCTTGAACCAAAATGGGAAGGACCCTATCTCATACACAAAGTGTTCTCGAACTACACCTACCAACTCAAGACCCTGAATGGAGTTATTCTCAAGACCAAGATACACTGCAACCATATAAGGTTCTACTACTTAAGGGAAGCAAAACACATTTGAACAACCTCTCTTACTTCATCTGTTTTATCTCTGATGAAGAATGATGGATGCTTCAGCTGAATCCAAGAAGCTGATTGCATTGGTTCACTTCTCAAGTCCATCAGTGTAACAGATGTTGCTACTAGAAATTTCTTGGATTACAGGAAAAACCATTTCTGAGAGGTTCGAACCCCCAGCCATGACTATGGGAGCCCTTGCCCTATACAAGGATGGCCAGTCCTCACAAATGCACTAATATTCTGCTTATCTCTGGAGTTAAGACTACCTAACTCTGTATAATCTCCTCACCACCAAGGATGGCTCTAATTTTGCAAGAAGCAGATGTGATATACACAATTGATATTGCAGAGTACGAGTGACTGCTAAGATCAGATGACATATGGCATGACAATCAGGTGAATAACCTAATGCATCAAGTGACTATCCCAAAAGGAGCAAGGATAATCTGAGCCGAAATGAAAGGACACATTACTTAAAGGAGACCCAGCCCCAGCCCCAGAACCAGTACCAAAGAACAAAGAACTTTCCCCCCACAATACCTCCTACTTGCTGCTCCAATCAGACATCCTACTGCTCTACTCCTTTGCCTAGCCTAAAGACCCTTGTCTTTAAAGCTATCAAGAAGGCTATTTGGCACCCTAATACCTCTGAACATCTGAACTTCTATACCAAGGATCTTGGGCACTTTATCAACTACTAGTACATAATGACCCAATAGCTCAAAGATACCACCGAACGAATGACCCTCTGGCACAACTATGAAATCAGACACCACCTTCACAATGAAACTCTAGATGACCAGGAAGACCTCATTACTGAATTGTTAACCACCAGCTGGCTGGTCCTGTGTCCACCAGATATTCCACCACATTCCCTGGGCTATAGCACATTTGTGAGGAGTAACCATTGGAAGCCTCACCCACTTGACAGTTGAAGAAGCCAACTGGGTAGAAGCTAAAGTGGTCAACTATATCAGAAGTAACCGCATCACTGTAGGAAGCCAACAAACCGAACCCACTCTGCTAGGTTTCCATACTACCCCCTTCTGAGATAACCATCAAGATCACCTTATGAGCCTCATAGAGATATTTGAAGGACTGTCCATCACTGTTGAAGCACCCACTGGAGTCACCCAAATGACCCACCACTCTGTCAGCCTTAATTTGCACCATATCATTTGGGAGCCAAATCAAGAGGAAGCTCAAGAAGTCCCTATCTTTGAAGAGAAGGATCAAGAACTTCAATACCCCACTCCTGAAGCAGCTCCCTCTAATACCGAAACTGACAAATCCTCAGAAGAAGAAGAAGAGCAACAGAGAGTTTATCAGTCCTCTGTCTGTATTCAGGCTATCCAAGGATTGGAGAATGTTGTTGAAGATGATTGGCCACTATTCTATCCCCTCACCTCTTGGCCAGCACTTCCCCCTTTTGAAGAATTGAATGATGAAGTCACACCCCAGCAAGATGACTTGTTTGCTACTGATGAGGGTTTTTATACTATTTAAAGCTGACAAACATCCTTATACTGAATTTGTCAGCAACCCTAACTCCATGTCAGAAGTGTAAACATCCATCACATCATGCGAGCTAATGGCGCATCCATATTCAGTGTAATCATCCATCACATTGTGCAAGCCAATGGTGCATCTGTATTCAGTATAATCATCTGTCACATCATGCGAGCCAATGGCATACTTGCGTTCAGCATTACATCCATATCCTTATTCAGTAGTAAATATTTATCGCATCACAGCCTACAAACCAATAGCTTAACCATATAATATAGCTGCATTATAGTAGTAACCAGATAGCAACTATATATTCAGCATGAGCAAACTTGTATAAATACCCCCCCAAACTGCAGTGAATAAACCTCAGTCAGTTGAAGTTTGAAGTAAAAAGAAGTTTACAGAGAAATCACTCACTGTCTCCAAGAGACTGGATAATTCAGAGAATAAGATAACTAGAGCAATGATCACTCAGAAGTTTGAGTTAAAGAATTACTCTTGCCACATTCAAGAAAACTACCCCATTCAGTTCAAGGACCACCAACCTCCATTAGGAATTCACCGCCATGGACTGCTGCGAACTTCAAGGAAACCGACCACTATTCAAGTTTCGAGACTACCATTATGATATGGAAGACTACCATTAGGAAGCTGTCACTGAGATCCTGCATTCGGACTGACCGCCCATTTGAACCATCATTTGGACTGCACATTCACCCCCACATTCAAGATCCAAGACCCATATATTCAAGTATAAAGACCACTGAGACCCAGCCAAGGAATCCAAGGAATACATAGTATACTTAGCTTGGGAGAGCTAGTATAAGACTGCCATTCTATTCCAACATCATCAAGTTAACAAGTCAGATGGACGAGTGAGCCATCAACCTCCATTTTCTTTATCTGCTGTATCATGAACTGCCAAATACACTGACTGATCGACCAACCATCATGGATCCACACATATTCAAGATACAGCCCCACACATGTTAATTGATCCATATATTCAGCCTATATACCCAAGTAATCACTGCTAGGAAAGTCCATCTATTATCCACTAAAAATCTGAGCCATCAACCTGAATTCCTCTCAACCATCTGAACCATCATTGATCTTCAACCTTTTGACAACAATTTCGAATGAACTGATCATGTGATCATCCACTCAGAGATCCCTTTCTATTTTGACATACATATCATATGCTTCACCAAGTAGCACAATTGAGCCATACTTGAAGCTTATAGTTATACAAAACACACACCACAATAGATGGAATTAATTATACTTATTCACTCTCAATTAATGAATATTATTTAGTATAATCTTCTTAGTAAAATATTTATCTCTAATCTAATTTCCAATATCAATATTAATTAAAATCTGATAGTATTGTAGTAGGCTACAGAAAACATACCATTCGAAATTGCCACTTAGCTATATCAAGTGCACTAAGCAACCAAGACTGCTTTACTGCGTCAACTTGTATAAATAACCAGACATACCAAAAGAAGATGTTTACCCATACAGCACCTGTACACTGTTCAGCACCTGAACACTTGTACCAGAACAGAAACACCTGATATAAATAGCACTCTATAATTAGCCAGATAGCAACCAGGTAGCAACCACAATTTATAAAATACTCCAGAGACAAGAGTGAATAAACCTCAGTCCAAAATTGAATCCAAAGCAAAAGACAAGTCTGCCTACAACACTTTGAGGGATACGCCTGCCCAGAGCCACTTGGTCCAGAAAGGATTGCAACACTTAGGAGAAATGCCCACTCTAGAGCCTCTTCTAGGAGATTGTGAGCTTGGTACCTCATTTCCACTCCGGTCCACTTTCCAATACAAAGAAGTCTGCCATTTTTTTTGGTTCGCTTGCCAGATAAGCCTGAAGAGAAGTTCACCGTTACACCAAGTTTGAAGAACTTCACTGCCTGTTTCAAGAAAGCCACCACTTAAGGAAAAGCCGCTGCATTTAAGTCCACATCGTTCAGTCCGCCATTCAAGAAGTCTGCCGATCCGCCGCATTCTACCGAACACCTGCATCATTCTACACTTGTCCGCCGATCCGCCGATCCGCCTTGTTCATCCACATCGTTCAAGTAAAACCGCATCGACCACTCAGCCGCATCGACCGCTTAGCCACATCATCCGCTCAGTCTGTACCATTCAACCCGATTGCCTGTCACGCGAGCAGCCCGCGTCCAGAACCCGCACCCTTAAGGAAATTGATTGCCAGTTCCCAGAGAGCCCATAAGGAAATCCGCCAAATTAGCCGCACAAGAACTCGTACCATTAAGGAAATCCGCCAAATCCGTCTATTTTTTTTTCTTTTCTATAGGCTGTGGCCTCATTTATTACCTAACACCTGTCTAAACATTACACTTGTCCTCATACCACATC
>RQIL01028443.1:0-18433 GCA_003951145.1 Jimgerdemannia lactiflua | reverse complement strand
ACAAATCTATATTATTAAAATAAATCATTTATTATAATAAATATATTTATCAAAAGTAATATATAGTGTAACATGCCTGGCTCAATGGAGGCAAATTACAAGGTTGGACATCTGTGTAGATTGGCTTGAGCCCACAGTTACTTTGTCAAAAAGTAACAAAATGTTCAGATAATATGTATAGGTTCCTCCTGTATTGGTATTTAGTGGTATAATATTCAACAGCTGGAGACTTCTGCAAGTAATTTCCTAATTTGGCAGTGTTCTCGGGTTGTAGGCAATTCTTGTGTCACTTGGTAATCTTGTATATAGTGAATTTGGCAGATTTTCTTAAGTGTGTGAGTGCTGGGTATAGGCAATTTCCTTAAAAGTGCAGGCTCTCTGGGAATCCGGCAATCAATTTCCTTAAGAGTGCAGGTTCTGGATGTTCATGACAGGTGATTGGATTTCTTATTCAGGCAATTGAATTAAAAGTGGCAGGTTTCTCAGATGCAGTCTTCAGACAATGTGGTTAAGCAGATGATATATTTAAGCAGGCAATGTGGCTGAACAAGGTGGTTGGAATGAGGTAGATTCTGTAAAATGTAGCAGATTGGCAGGCAAATAGTAGCTTATTCCTTAAGCAGTGGATCTTTTGGAAATGGCAGACTGAATGAGGTGGATAGGCAATATATGGTTGATCAGTGGGTAAAAACATGGTGGACTTCTCTTGAAAAGGGTGGGCTTTCCAAAGTTGCATTAGGACTACTTCATTTGCACAACAGATTACTGTAAAGGTGTGTCAAGACTGACTTTGTAAGGCAGATTCTTCTTCAGGCTTCAAAGTTACATCAATTGACTGGCTTTGAGAGGCAGACTTAGACTGGTGGATTTCTTCAGGCTTATCTGGCAAGTGAACTAAAAAGGCAGACTTCTTTGTATTAGAAAGTGGACTAGAGTAGAAATGAAGGACAAATGCTAACAATCTCTTTTTAACATTGGCTCATTGGCAGGCATATCCTAAGTGTTGCAATCCAATCTTTAGGACCAAGGTGCTTTTGGCAGACATTTCTCCTAAGTGTGTTTGACAGGCAGACTTGTCTTTTTTTTGGATTCAATTTCAGACTAAGGTTTATTCACTCTTAACTCTGGAGTATTTTATACATTTGTAGTTGCTATCTGGTTGCTATCTGGCTAACTATAGAATGCTATTTATATCAGGTATTTCTGTTTTTGGTACTAGTGTGCAGGTTCAGCACAGATATACCTTTTCTGGTAGTCTGGCTATTTATACAGTTTTCTGCAGCAAATGTTTGCTGTGCTGGTTACTATACTATGCCAAGTATTCAAATCATCTGGCTAATTCGGATGATATGTTTTTGTAGTTTGTCACAACAGCCCCCACTAAAGGATAATCTGTCCCAGACTATCCTTTAGTCATCATTCCAATAAGCATAAGCATCTTCAGCATCAATTCCTGCACCATTATCTTCATCTGTATCTGGATTACTACATTCAGCAGGTTCTTCTTCTTCTTCTGTGAATAGGATTTTGACATGGTTGTTGATACTCAGGTAGGTGGCTAGGTTCATATGTATGTCATACCAGGAGAACTGTGTCTGCATCAAGGCTATGGTGTTTCATTTGTAAAGTGTGTAGAGTCTGTCTGTTGCATTGATATCCCTTCTTGACAAACCTATGATATTCCTGATGTAGGTTTGCTCTGGGGCTGGAAGGTTCTGCATTTGTTCTCCAATTGCATAGTGTGCTTGCAGTTGATGAACTTAAAGCAAACATCTAGCCAGGACAAGATTCTCTTTGCACCTTCTTCCACTACCATTCACGTTACACACACTTTTTACACTCATTTTTGAATGGTTTATTGGAAAAAGCTACTAGCAAAATGGCAGCTATTCAACCTCCCAGTTGGTGAACTGGGTCAAGACCTGGTGTAGCATTCAAGTGGTAGCAGGAGAAGGAAGGGTATGGGCTGGGGATGGGAGGTTTTGAGAAGACGACTGTTGGGAGTGGAGCAGATAGTGGTCAAGGAGCTAGAGGTGAGAGAAGGAGTGAGGGACCAGGGAGCTTTACAGCAGCAGTGAAGAGTGGGGCTGTAGGGGGTGACAAGGATGGATGGCAGCAAGTTGGGGGGATGAAAGGGAAGTATGGTGGGAATGGGAATGCTAGGCCTGGTGTAGGAGGGCAAGACTGGTGGGGGGGGGGCTAGCAGAGATGGTGTGACTGCTGATAGTGGCAGGACTGGCAATCTGGAAAAACAAGGAGATGTGACTGCTGATTAAACCAAGGGGGTGGCTGAGGAATTTTTGATGACACATAAAGGGGACCTAGCTGATGGCATGACCAGGCTGGTGGTGGCACTATTACTCAAGAAGTCTATTTCGGAATTCACAGTCACGATGAGCTTCCAGGGGCTGGCGGTGATAGCCAGGGCTGTGCTGGTGCTCTTGGGCAAGCAGCTGAAGGATGTGGCACCAGTGAAGTTTTTGAAGGGCCTGGAGGGAGTTGAAGTTGGATTTGTTTAGAAAGAGCAAGTAGTGGCAGCAGTGGCTAAGGAGATGCAAGTTGGAGAGATTGCTGTTCCGATGATGAGGTGCCTGCATTGGGATCTGAGAGTGGTGCATCTGGTAGTCAAGAGAGTCCCAACAGTGTCAATGGAGGAGATGAAGAAAAGAGTTGAAAGGGTGATGTGAGAGTATGGTAAAGTGGTGAATATTGGATTTCAGATGTGGGAAGGGATGACATTCTGCACTGGGGATGTGAAGGTGCAGTTGAGAGTTGCTGGGAAGGAGGTGATTGGGAAAGGGAGTGATTGACCCAGAGTGCTGAAGTGGGAGCCCTTTGAGTGCAAGGTATCTAGGGTCAAGGGCTCAGAGGAGGAGGAGGAGGACCTGATGATGGCACTTTTGGAGTTGGAAGGAGTAGTGGAGCAAAGGGAGAAAGCATGGCAAGCCTTCAAAAAGGCTATGATGATGGTGGAGATTAATGGGAAGAAGATTCGAGTTGATAAGCTGATATGGAAAAGGGCTCAGAGAAGGAAGCAGCAATAGGAACTTCTCACTAGAATTGGGGCAGGTGATAAAAAGGAAGGAGCAGGGGCAACCATAGGGGGGAAGGGTGGGCAGTAGGGGCCTGAGGGGTCCGTGTCCTCAGAACATGCCCCCCCAGAAGAGGAGGGTGGGTACTGAAGAGGAGATTTTCTTTGATGACTGGAGGCCAGAGAGTGACGCAGACAGGAACAAGGAAAATGAGAGACCAGCAGGCCACTGGAGGTAAGGAGAATGAGGTGGAGGATGTGGTAATGAAGGGTGTGAAAAATGTCCCATTTGGCATCCCAGAACTGGCTCTGGGGGCCAAGTGGTTGGGGTGTCTGGAGAGAGCCTGGTAGATGTGTCAGATGAGGAGTGGGATGAAGAGGCCAGTGCCAGCCTAGATAGAGTTCAGATGGTAGGGAAGAGGGCGATGACTCCAGGAGGAGAGCACATGGATGAGGGGTCCTGGTTGTGCAGGCTGATGACAGAGTTGGCAGATGGGGAGTTAGGCGATGTTGACTTTCTACTGCTGAGTGAGAAGGACAGGAGTGACATTCTGTATGGAATTGGTGTAGTGGGAAAGTTGGCAATGATGCACTTGGCAGCATTGATAGAGGATGAGGGGTATGAGGTGGATTCCACTAGAGAGGGGGAGATGAAAGTAGAGGCATGTCAGATGATAGTTGAGGGGTGGAATGCTTGGAATGAATGAGAGATGTGGGAGGAGGCATGTGCAGATTATTACTCAATGATGGAGGAGAAGGACACAGAGGATGTTCAGGAGATTCTGGGATCATTGGAGGCTAAGGAGAGGTTGGAGCTGGAAGCTGAGAGGGATCTGGATTTGCCTTGGATGGATCAGGATATGGAGATCTAGGGTGGACCTGCAATACATACATTTTTAAATATGAACAGTACAACCAATATTCTTTCACTCAATGTCAATGGGCTGAGGGGATCAGGAAGATGTCGAAATATTTTTGCATAGCATAAGGATTCAGAAGCAGATGTCTTTTTACTGCAGGATGTGAGATGTGAGGACAAGGTGGACAAGTTAAACTGGTCAAGGGAATGGGGAGGGGCAGTGGAGTGGAGAGGAAAGGTGAGGATTCTGATAAGGAAAGGCAAAGGGGAACTGCAAGATACTGGTGGGTGGAGTGATCACTACTATGGGGGGTATGGGTAAGGCCAGGGTGGGGGCCAGTAGTGGTAGGCTCTTGTTACTGTCCGACAGAAAGAGGAGAGAGAATTACTTGAATAGAGAGATTGCTAGACAGTGGATCATTGGTGGTGGCTGGAATCGACATTCTGGAAGGGGACTTCAATATGGTTAGAGATGCTGCAGTGGACTGCTCTGATGGTGGACTAGCTGGGATGGGTAAAAGTGGGGGGCTGAAAAGATGGGAGGAGTTGGAGAGATTGAGTGCTCTGGGAGATGCAGGGTGCCAGAAGTGGGGGAATCAGGCAGTCTTTACCCACTGGATACATGGACTTGAAACACAGATTGATTGGATTCTCATGGCTGACTGTTGGGAGATGGATGTCTGGAAGGAATTGGAGGTTCTGTGGTGCCCCTGGTCTGACCACTGGGGGGTGGTGGGGCAGGGGACATTTGGGGGGAGTGGAGATGGGCCTGGATATTGGCAACTTAATTGTGCATTGTTGAAAGACAAGGGGAAACAATGGGAGGTAGAGGTGGCCCTATCCCAGCTCTCCTTGAGGACAGAAATATGTGCCCAGTCTACTGGGCTTTCTGTTGGACTCATGAGATGAAACTCCTATGCCCCCCTACTGATGGCAACTGCCTCTTCATCAGTATGTACTCCCCACACTACAACCTCACCCCTGACTGTCTTCATAACTGGTTCTCCAAGTGCATGGCTGCTACAGAGATTAATCCTGTCCACCACCCACACTCTGTATGGGCTAAATCTTCCATTGAGGCCCTTGAAGGAGGCACACCTATCAATGAGGTCCTCGAAAGTAGTAACTGGAGCTCCTGGTCTATCTTTGAGCACCATTACCACCTGTCACACCAGGCACCCACTCTTTCTGGCAAGGCACAAACTCCTTCTCTAGTCTACATAGTCCTCAGGCACAAGAGCAAGAACATCTACAAGACCCCCCTCAGGCACTCTACTCACCTTCAATCTATGAATAACCAACTCTGAAATGGTCCAGATGCAAGAGATGCTTAGTCCCGAATGGATGAGGTGACATAGGTGCTGAAGTCTGTCCCAGACTTTGCGAGCTTGGTGGAGGACTGTGAAGAGTTGGTTTCCCTCCCTTCTCTCCCTACCCCATTTTCATTTACTGTCTTTTTTTCACACCTTCTTCCAACTTCCAAATTTTACAGAGGGTATTTTTCTTCTTCATCTTGCCTTTTGGCTTTTCTTTCCTTTATTTCACCTTCAGGATTTTCGGCTCACATGCCAAACCTTTCCTTGGCTAAGGAATGGACTCCATGAGAGCTGGGACACTTTTATTGCTATTTTTACATAGAATGTCTCATATATATGTCTTAGACAGATGGATTTGCAGATGTAATAATATGTTTAATTCAAATAAAGCATGCCAAACACTTTCAGGATGGCATAAACTAACTCTTCACAGTCCTCCACCAAGCTCACAAAGTCTGGGACAGACTTTGGCACCTATGGCGCCTTATCCATCCAGGAGTTCACAGTAGTTGATAGAAAGACTTTGTTCCACTGGGGTCCAAGTTCCTGAAGCCTGGGGTATCACCATGATCATCAGAGATGGGGTGACTGTAAACTCCCAACCCAGGTCACTGGCTTAGAATCAATAGTAATCTCAGACTATTTGGTGAGAAATGAGTGACCATTTCAATCTGTTAGTTCAAGGGACCACCAATGGAGGTCCTTCTGTGAGGGGGAAAATCATTATAAGGCCATTCCAATTATTACTATTGATGTTGAGGGAGGCCTAGATGTCCCATGTGAGGGACCAGACCCAAAAATGGGCTGGAAAGACTGCCTGTGTCATAGAGTTGCAAAGACCTGCCAGGGATGCTATCTTGTATATAGGGATTGCAGCCATCTACTGGAGGAGAGCCTTAGTTTCCCTGTAAATCTTATGGACCTTATTTAAGGATAGATAGAGTTCTATCTTAACTGTGTCAACTAGAAACCCCAAGAACATTTAGTATTGTATTTGTTTCCATATGCATTTGGTAGGATGAAAGAGAAAACCCAGTATCTCCAGATGGTTGCAAACTATCTGTCCATAGCAGAGTACTTCATCTCCAGTAGCTGCCAGGAGATATATGTCATCAATGTAATAGATTAGCCAGATGCCCCAAGCTTAAAGAGGTGTCATTACCACTACCATCATCTTCATCTAGATACAGAGAGTGATTAATAGGTCCAATGGTATGGTGCAGAACTTCTAATTAATTTTTTGCTACTAAAAAGCCAGAAGTTGTTGATCAGTAGAGTGGAGAGGGATATGGAGATAGGTGTTCTTAATGTTGATTTTGACCAGATCACCAGGCCAGACTATATGGCATAGGGTCTGTATGCCTTCTATTTTGAAGTATAATTGTTTGACAAACTCATTTAGTAAATATATATTGAGGTAGCTCTAGATCTTGTAAATCTTGGAAATCACTAGGATGTTTAATAGAAAAAGCAGTTCCTCTTCTTGAGTGGGGTATATATATGGATGCCTTGTTATGAAATTTGGCAATGACAGTATCCACTAAGGTATTCTGCATTGTCAACATATACCTCTTATAGAAAAACTGAGATTTATTGAGAGAGGGGTTGGGGGTCTCAGCCATTGAATGTGATTCTTAACATATACTATATTGATAACCCACCAGTCAATGCCCAGAGATGACCAAATCTCCTCAGGGACCAAGACCAGGCAACCCCCCCCCCCACCTTAGAAATATTATTCAGGGTCTTGTAGACAATAGTGTAATATGTTATTCAATTCTTAAGAGGTGGGTAGCAGATATTGATGTGCCATTCCCTAGGGTTGAAACTTGATATAAGGGACCTTCTCAGCTGTTTATACTTGGAGTGCAGTTCCTGGAGCTCTATTTTTGGGAGTTTCAGAAGTCAGGGCCAGAGCTGTCCCATAATCTATTATTCCGATTATGGCCACTCTGTCAATAGGATAGAGAGATGTTGTTCACTACTTGGAGGATTCTTTGACAACTAAAAGATATTTGCAGTATTTGGCATCATTGTAGAAATAGCAGGAAAACTCAGTGCCAAACAAGTGCAATAATATTCAGAGCCAGTGGCCACAGTATAGTAGGTGAAGCTGAGAGAAGGCAACTATCCAGCAGATTTTGCCAGATCAATATATTGGTCGATCCAGATGTGTTCAGCTCTGTGGAACCTAATCCAGAGGACAATTGTAGTTTTTCATCAGTGGGGAAATGATAGTGACATGGACCAAGTCATGGTAGTAAAGGTCAGTACTATCAGAGTAAGGTTTGAGGACCTGGAGGGTGATGGCAATAAGATGATGAGTGTTGTAAATTGCTCATTTGGTATCAGCAAGAACCTTGTCTACTTTTTTGGTAGATTTGTTGAAATATGGTTGAAATGATGGGACCTCTAGAGGAAGAGAGTATCAATGGATCAATGGGGAGTATTGAGGATGTGGCTGTTCAGGGGTATTTGGGATGAGTGAATTATTCTGGAGTGAGTTCTGGCAATCTGGGGGAGATTGGCAGGCCATTAGCAGATAGTATTTGAGGAGAGCAAGTTGATGATGACTGGGGAGAAGTTGGTAAGATAAGAGAGACTAATGGTCAATATTCTGTCTGGATGGCAGAAATAGTGGTGCTCTAGTTGAGGTTGCCACCAGATAATGATAGCAACTATATATAATAAGAGTGAAAAGAGAATTTAGGCTATAGGAACTGAGATTGTATTTGAGAGGATTGGGATTAAAGAGTAGGTATGTGAGGGAGTGGGCTGCAGATGGAGTAGAATGGGGCTACTGATGTAGTATGAGGACACATTGAATGTTTGTTGAGAGTACAGGTTGCAACTCGATATAGCACTTGATATAGATAATTTGTGGTGCAGTGGCATTGGGGTGACATCATCAACAAACACATAAAAGCGCGTTACTTGAGTGATAAATAAATCTCTCTTCTATTTCTCCTAAAGTTCACAACAAAGATTATGAGCCCCGGTTAGTGGATAATATATATACCTCTTTAGTATATGCTACACTACAACATACGAAGATGTCAAACCCAGGAAGCCCAAGCTCAAGTGCTGCGACACCAAGCCCAGCAAGTAACACAAGTGGAGCAGGTACCAGCATGGGTACTACAGTCCCTCCGGTGATTGCTCCAGTGGAAGCTATGATCACAAGAAGGACAATTCCTATCTTCAACAGTAAGGATTACACCATATGGGCGTACCATATGAGGAATCTCTTGGAGGAATGTGGTCTAGAGAACTATTGGAAGCCACAGGCACAAGTAGTGAGATACGACCCAGCAAAGGATCGCAAGGTATTGAGGGAGATCACATTCACTCTATCGAATAAGCAAATGAAACTTGTTATGAACACTACGACAGCAAATGAAGCCTGGGAGACTCTACGTGATCACCATCAACAAGCATCTGCATCCAACAGATTCCACCTGAAGGGACAATTATTTACTCTATGGATGAAGCCCAAGGAGAGCATTCAAGAATATGCCAACTGTGTCAACGATCTGACAAATCAGGTGAACTCACTTTCTATGCTGGCGGACCTCATCAGGGAGGAAGACAAGGTCCTGGCCCTTATACGAGGCCTTCCAGATATATATAACGTGGTCATATCCACTATGCAGGAATCCGATAAGCTTTCGGACTACAAGTATATCGTCACGAGCCTATTAAACTATGAATCGAGGCAGAACAATAGTGCAAATGAAGACTATAACGAGAAAGCATTCTATGGCATGCGTGGTCGAGGCAAAGGAAAGCCAAGCAAAGGACAAGGTCAACACGATGGACAATGAGACAGTCAATGTGCCAAATTCGGTGGTAAGTGCTTCTACTGTGACAAGCCTGGACATTGCGCCCAAGACTGCAATCTAAAGAAGAAAGAAAAGAGAGACCAACGTGGTCAGGCAAACGTCGTGGACACCAACAATAGAGCGGTGACAAGATGTTCTTCGTGGAGGTGGAGAGCTGTCAACATACAAATATAAGCATGAGCACTAACGTGTGCAGCGAAGAAGTTTGGCTCATAGACTCCGGTGCAACGCAACATATGATGGCGCACCATGAGTGGTTCTCTACATACGTGAAGTTCGAACATCCCGTACCTATCAAACTAGGTGAACAATGTTCTCTATGCTCAGGGCAAAGGAAATGTTGGTATACACCAGCATGAAAAGGTCAAAGAACCCTCAGGCACCTTTGCAGATGTACTATATGCTCCGGATATAGGCAAAAATCTCTTCTCGATAGGACGAATGATGGCCCGAGGAGACAAAGGAGTTAACATATGTCCAAATGGCATAACAGTAATCGATCTAAAGAACAATAAGAAATTAATGTATGCATCGAAAAGAGGGAACCTTTATGCAATCAATGGTACACCAAACAGTACATCGGCACATTCCGCAATGACAAACGACACCTGGCATGTATGGTATGAATGGTTAGGACACATCGACCGGACAAGCTTAGAACAGATGATGAGAAATAGCTCGGTGAAAGGATTGCCAAACTGTATATCTCCAAATTTCTTTTGCATTGACTGTGCAGTGAATAAAGCTTCTCAAAGGTCTTTTCAGGAATGGATGAAACGAGTGAGCGGTATACTCGATCTTATACATACAGACATCTGCAGTCCCATGCGTACATCATCACATTCTGGGAAGAAGTATTTCATTACTTTCATAGACGACTATACTTGTAAGGCCCATGTGTACTTCCTCTCAGCAAAGAGTGAAGCATTCGAAAAATTCAAAGAATTCAAGGCGAGCGTTGAGAATGATATGACATGTCAGATAAGGATGCTACACTCGGATAACGGGACAGAATATGTAAACAAGTCCTTCAAACAATTCTTAAAAGAGCATGGAATACGACATACTAGAATGGCTCCCCATACTCTGCAACAAAACGGTGTGGCGGAACAGTTCAATCGAACGATCATCAAGATGGCCTGATTGATGATGAATGCAGCTGGTTTGCCAAATCCTTCTGGGCCAAAGCATTGAACATGGCAGTATACATATGCAATCGATGCATTTCTTGAGCCTTAAGTAAAGAAAGTGATGTACAGTTTAAGGATGATAATCTCATATCTGAAGAACTGTGGAGTGTATCCAAGCCTGACGTCTCACACTTATGGACATTCGGAAGCAAGGCTTATGTATTGGATAAAGGTGGAAATAAAGGAAAATTCGAGCCTAAAGCAGATAAGCATATATTCCTTGAATATGACGGATCAGCGTATAGGTTGTGGAATACCCAAAAGCATGGTATAGTCATCTCTCGTGACATTCAGTTCAAAGAGAAAGCAAAGAAAATTTGCGTGGAAATTCCTATACCTGTAATCAATCCAATGGTGAGTGCAACTATGCCGACCATGAATGCAACTACACCAACGATTCCGGCAACAACAGTACAATCTATACTGAAGAGATTAACAGTACTAGTACCTATGAGACCCCCTGAACCGAGAATTACAGAGATTTTGGATAATGAAGAGGACATCTCTCTGAAGGATAAGAAAAAGCACAAATCTGGGATGGATAACGAAGTCCAAGTGGATCTGGGAAATTACTGAGACCCACCCAAGTCATCTTGTTGCAAACAACATCATGTGAACTATGCCTGCGAATGCGCTTACATAGCAATGACTGGTGACCGGCACACTACAACGAAGCCATTCAATCGAATGATAAAAAGGAGTGGAAAAAGGCTATGGACGAGGAGTATAACTCACTCATCGAGAGTGAAACGTGGGACTTGGTCCCTCTTCCGGCAAATCAACAAGCCATAGGATCCCGATGGGTGTATAAAATCAAGCATGATAGTAATGGTGGTGTAGAGCGATACAAGGCCCGATTCATGGCAAAGGGGTATTCACAAGACTTTGGAGTTGACTATGACGAGATGTTTTCCCTGGTATTTAAGCTTACTTGACTTAGAATACTTCTTGCGATCGGAGCCAAGTATGACTATGAGATACATCAAATGGACGTTAAGACAGCCTTCCTAAATGGAGACATGGATACTGAACTATACATTCTTCAACCACAAGGATATGAACTCTACAACAATGAGAAGGAGTTAGTATGCAGACTATGCAAAGGCCTCTACGGCATAAAACTATGGAATCAAAAAATCAACAATTATCTCATAGAAGAGAACAGGTTCAAATGATGCAAAGCAGACCCATGCATATACATTTGTCATACATCCTCAGGAATGGTGTACCTGGGAATTTGTGTTGACGATATCATTCTGGTTGGGATGACAAGTGAGATCAATGAAGTAAAGGCAGCACTACCCAAGAAGTTCAAGATGACAGATTTGGGTGATGCATCTTTCCTTTTGGGGATATCCATCATGTGTGACAGGAGTGCACATACTATACACCTAAGCCAAAAAGCCTACATTCAGACAATACTCAAGTAATTCGGCATGAGTGAGTGCAAGCCAGTCGGAACACCAATGGAGACGTCTGTCAGATTAAAGAAGTCTGATACACCCGACAACAACGATATTTCCTATTGACAAGCAGTAGGATCCCTTATGTATCTAATGCTCGGGATGAGACCCAACCTATTGTATGCAATCAACAAAGTGGCGCAATACACATCATGCTATGACAACTCGCATTAGATGGCAATCAAGCATATATTCAGATACATTAAAGGTATAAAGAGTTATACACTCAATTTGGGTGATAAAGGAGTTAAAAGATTAAGTGTGAGTACTGTTACTGTAAGCCTTTCTGGTGCGTGTGACACTGATTGGGCTGGGGACTTGGATGACAGAATGTCTACAACAGGATACTTCTTCTATCTCGATGACGGTGGAGCCATTTCATGGCAAACTTGTAAGCAATCATCAGTAGTGACGTCATCTACACAAGCAGAATATCAAGCGTTATCTATGGCGACCAAGGAAGCAATCTGGCTTCGTGAACTACTAAAAGATCTGGGATTCTCTCAAGAATCTACGACTATACGACAGGACAACCAATCCACCATTGCTTTGGCAAAGAACCCTATACATCATGCAAGGACCAAGCATATCGATATATAGCACCATTACATATGAGAATGCATTGAAAACAAGACTTTATGCCTGTTATACATCCCTATAGAGCAAATGGTGGCAGATTCGCTAACAAAGGCCCTTCCAAAGGCAAAGTTCGATTTTTGCATGCAAGGAATAGGTATTATGGCGAATGACAGGTAAAAATAAATATTACGGTGAAACGATGGATAGAATGAGTGTTACGGCAAATATTTGCAATGGGAACCTATAACATTGCTCAGGATTTCCATTTTTCACTACTTCTCTTACCTATTTTTATGCTTATAAGCAGGGAATTTTGACCTTTTTCGGTCATCTAGATAGTATCCCATTGGTAATGTTTTGTTTGCATTCTTTATCTCGTTGAGCAGGAGTATTGAGATTACAGGTTACAACTTGATATAGTGCAATCGATATAGATAATTTGTGATACAGTGGCATTGGGGTGACATCATCAATAATCACCTAAAAGCACGTAACATTGGGTAATCAATAAACACTGCTCTTCTCTCTCCATCCTTCCTATTTCTCCTAATTTCACAACATAAGAAAACCTGGCTCTGGAACACCTACTATACTAATGAAATCAAACAAGCTCTCAAGGATCAATTGAACACTATCTGTCAAGGAATGACCAAAGACCCAAATACATTCTACACAAGATCCAGCATCAAATAGTCCTTGCTGACTACCCAGATGCAGTTCAAAACCAGGTGGCTGAAAATACCTTCATGAAAGGTATCCACCAAGAAATTGCCTTAGCCATCCAATCTACACCAATAGCACTGGACCTGGTATAGAAGGTCACCTATGCTCAAAGATACTAGACTGCCAGGCACCCACAAGGCAATATAATGGAAAGGGTAACCAGAGTAAAAGTTGAACCAAGGAACACCACATAATCCCAACCACTATAGTCAACAGAAATACTCAACAATAGCAACCACAACCTCAAGAACCAAGAAAGGCTGACCCGATGGAGGAACTGGCCAAACAATTTGCAGAAATGACTGCACATCTGAATGATGTAGTTAAGGAGTTCAAGAAGCAGCCAGTACAGAAGTTTGCTGCCACAAATGAAAGATGATTGGTAACATGTTACAAATGTAAAGAAAAGGCCATTTTGCCTCAGAATGCATGGCAAAAAGCAAGTGCAAGGCTCAGCCAAGCAATGTAGCCAGGAACTGAGAACAGGCAAACATTATCACCTTTGAGGAAATTGGAGAATCAGAAGAAGAGCAGGAAGAGTGGGAAGCTTATTCTACTACCTCAAGCAAGAAGGGCAACTGAGCTACCCTGTATAAGAAGCCTGTGGGCAGGCCTCCAAAGAAGACCCAAACACAGACAAAGAGGTCAGAAGCAGCCATTGAAAAAAAATTGCAACAAAGCAAGGCTGACCAGGACATGGAGCTGGAACAAGATGCCAAGCTGGAACAGGCAGTAGAAGATATCATCTAGAACACTACTCCATCAAGTGAAGAAAAGAAGGAGCAGAAGTTGTGCAAAACCAAGACTTCAAGTACAATATCTTCAAGGATCTCAAAGACCAAAAAGTCAATGCAACCTTTGGTCAACTAGCAGAAATCCCTACCTTCAGACAATAAATGAGGATAGGAATTTCAGATATCAGCAAGGACCAAGGCTGGAGAATAATCAAAACCAACAATGCACAAGAAGACTCAGATAAAGAGAGTGAAGACAACTGGAAAACATCAGCCTATGCCACTTGTCAGATCAAGGACCAAGTCTTTGAAGCCATCATTGACACCAGAGCTGGAGGATGTCTCATCACTAAGAAGGCAGTAGACCACCTGGGTTGGGAAATAAAAGAAACAACCAAACTGGTATTTGTCACAGCTGATGGAACTTGATCAACACCCTTGGGAAAGATCTGGGATATCCCAAACAAGTTTGGAGAAGCCACTATTCCCATAGATGTCATCATCACCAATGCAATCAATTATGATATTCTCATCAGCAATCAATGGCTTCGTAAAGCCAAAGCAATGATTGATATCAGTGCTCAAAAGATGCAGATTGTCTACCAAGGCAGGAAGATCAGAATTCCCATCAATGTCCATAAAGGAGTCCGCCCTGAGATGGAGGAAGAACAAGAGAAAGAGGCCTATATAGTCACTATGAAGAAAGGAAAAGGCAAGCAGCTGACAGATGAAGAATGGTATGCAAGAATTGCAGACAGATATGCTCCACAAGGAAGGTGCCCCCATGGTGAAAGAATGTACTATGCCCAACACTTGGATCACTGCTATTCCTGTATTATTGAGATAAAGAAGATCACCAATAAGCCAAAGAAGGACCAGAAGGAAACAGAGGAGGAGTCACCAGAGCTGTTGGATGATAGTGATGAGGAGGAGGAAGATATCACAGTCAAGATATGAAGAATCCACCCTGATGCAGTCATGCCTCAGTACAAATCAGAAAATGCAGCCAGAATGGATCTATCTACAACTATCTATACAATCCTCGAACCTCCGACCACCACCATACTTGGGACAGGAATCGAAGTAATCATTCCACCAAACCATGTCAGGATCTTCAAGACAAGAAGCAGCTTGGCAAAAAGCGAAATATCCATTAAAGGAGGAGTCATCAATTCAGATTATATAGGAGAAATCCTCCTCCTTGCAAGGAATCACAACCCAATAATTCCATTCGAAGTTAGGAAAAAGGACCAGCTAGCACAGATGCTCATCCTATCTATCCTTAACCCAAGGATCAAGGAAGTCACAAATATCAGACAAATCAACCAAGAAAGAGCTGGATTTGGCTCTATAGGAAGAAAAGCCCTTGCAGTAACCAAGATTACCAAATTAGACCACAAGAGAGAAGAAAGCCAAGACAAATACACCTATATTATTGAAAGAAACTTTCCTCTCAGAAAAGAATTATCAGACCTCTTACATATATTCAAAGATGTACTAGCCACAGACTTCAAGGACATCAAGATAAAAGAGCCCCTATTCTATCATGATGTCAATATAGGAGATACAAAGCCAATCTATCAGAAGGCCCACCCCATTCCACCAGCTTATAGAGAATGACTAAAGATGGAAATTAAGAAGATGGAGAAATCCAGTATCATCAAGGAAGCCAGCAGCCCCTGGTCATCACCTATCATCCTAGCACCAAAGAAAGGAAGCCGACCAGGAGAATTCACACCAAGACTGTGCACAGACTACTGAAGACTCAATGAGGTCACAGAAAAGGACAGACAACCTTACCAAACATCGGTGACATTCTCATTATGCTGGAAAATGAAGTATGGTTCTATACCACTCTTGATCTATTCTCAGGATTCTACCAAATCGGCCTTACATTGGAAGCCAGCAAAAGATCAGCCTTCATTACTCTGGATGGAATCTACGTCTACCTCTGCATGCCCTTCGGAATGTGCAATGCATCAGCAAGCTTTCAGCAGATGATGAACAGTATCTTCAGAGATATTATGGAAAAATGGATGATAGTATATGTAGATGATGTGATTATCTTTAGTCAGACAGCCAAGGAGTACCTGGAACATATCAAGGAAATCCTTGGAAGACTTCACAAACATGGTCTATACTCAAGTCCAAGAAATGCAAATTTGGAGAAGAAGAAATTGCATACCTCGAATACATCATCAATCACAAAGAAACACACACTGACCCCATAAAGATCAAGGCAGTAGCAGTATACCCAGTACCCACCAGCTTAACTGAAGCTCAGGCCTTTATGGGTCTTGCATCCTACTATAGAAGATTCATTCAAAGATTCTCTCATATTGCCAGTCCTATTTATGACCTATTCAGAAAAGAGATCAAATTCCAGTGGACACAATAGCAGTAACTAGCCTTCAATGAACTTAAGACCAGATTAATACAGGCCCCAATCTTGAGAAGACCCAACTGGACTCAAGAGTTCATCCTGCAGATGGATGCCAGTGCAATGAGACTTGGAGCTATCCTTGCCCAGAAGAAGAATGGTGCTGAATATGTAGTAGTCTACCTCAGTAGAGGAACCTGTGGAGCTGAGCAATCCTATGAATCATACAAGCTGGAATGTCTTGCAGTCATTTGGGCTGTAAAAAAGTACCATTACTACTTGGCTGGAAGACACTTTACTATCCAGACAGACTACTTAGCACTTATCTGGTTACTCACCACCAGTGAGCCAAAAGGAATCTATACCCAATGGATCATGAAGCTACATGCATATGATGCCACAATCACCCACCACCCTGGAAGAACTAATGCAAATACTGATGCCCTCTTACAGATGCCCCAAAGGACTTAACCCCCATACAATCATCATGAATAAAGAGCTGTACTATAGAATCATCAGCTATTTGGGGCAGCAAAAGATGCTCCCACATCTGGAAGAATGGACAAAAACAATTATTAATTGGACATGGAAACAATTTGCAACTGATGGAGAAATACTCAAGAAAGGACAGCAATTAGTCATCCCTGACTACTGGAAAAATCAAGTAATGAAGGAAGTACATGAGCAAGGCTATGTAGGAGAAACAAACATATATGACAAAGCAAAAAGGACCATGTGGTGGCCAGGAATAGAAGAAGACATCAGGCGATTTGTCAGGACCTGTAACAAATGTCAGAAACAGAAACAAGACCAACAGAATCAAGCCCCTAGATCAGCAGACATCAAACTAACACCATTTGCCATCATTGCCAAGATCTGTGATGAATACAGAAACTGGGACCACTATCTTCCAATAGCATTATCTACTCTGTGGAATATATGATCACAAAGCACTCATTTCACACCACAAGAAATACTATTTGGAGAAGAAAGTTCTAGTGGAAGTTTGTCAGCAAACAATGACACAATCTGGAAGCATGTGGATATAGAGATACAGAGATTGTATCAAATTAGAAAAAAGGTAGAAGATTATATCATCAAGGTGCAGGCACTGCAATGGAGCAATGCAGAAAAAACTCACAAGCCTCTGGAGATAATCAAGATAGGAGACAAAGTTCTGGTATATCAGAACATAGTAGAAGCTTTTTGGTCCAGAAAACTAAAGCCCAAGTGGGAAGGACCTTATCTGGTGCAAGATATAAAAGGGACTACCTTTTGGCTATAAAAACTCACAGGCACAATAATCTCCACTACCATCTACTGAAACCAACTTAAGAATTATCATGGCTAATAACTGAAGCACCACAACAGTACTCAAGATCACTAGTGCTGCCCAAAGAGCCATCAAGAGACAATGGCATACCACAGAGCCTCCAACTATAGAGGAATCATTTGAAAGTGTTAGGAGTATTGTGCAGACCCATCTTACTCAAATCTCATACTTCAAGGCCTATCAATATTGTACAGAATTCCAAGAGTACTTCAAACTTGGACAGATACTCAATCAGAACCAGAACATGACCAAAGATGATTGGATCACCAAATGCCAGCTCTCCCTCTCTCAAGTTACTATTGCCAAGAGAATTCACAAGCTATTTCAAGATGATGAGTTAGCACTAGCCCATCTGAGAGGAATAGCCCCCTCAGACTTTGAGCGAGTCAAGTGACACCATTGGGAAACAGTGATGCAACAAATCACCCAGTACAAGACCATTCAGACCATCGAAGCCTGGGAGTTTGAATAGATGTTTCAGAGATGAAATCATCTATTCAGGAGGAAGTTGTAATAGTAGAGCCAAATTTGGAAGAAGGAATAAGGGATAGACATTTGATTGCAACCAGTCCCAAATTAGTATAATCTTATAGTTAGCAGTCCCAGATTCTGCCAAATGGTAAGATTATTCTGCCAAGTGGCAAAATCGAAGACCTAATATAGTATAGCATTCTACCAAGTGGCAAGATTATTTCGTCAAGTAGTGAAATGACTCATAACTTAGCTATATAAACCACCACCTCTAGTTAGCAAACTTATATAAATATCCCAGTATCTTAGAGTGAATAAACCTCAGATCGAAAGTGTTAGCATAAAGAACAAGTATACTGATAAAGGACCTTTGGGATTACCTTTTTGACATATTTGGCCTCACAAACTACTGACTCTGGGAGTCAAGAAGACAAGAATTCAAGATAAAGAAATCTGATGTACTTGCCAAGTTTAGCATCCACTATGTTACAATATATAGTATTTATTTATAA